>JAFLJL010006469.1:0-10000 GCA_018398815.1 Conus ventricosus
AGACATAAGGGTTTAAAAAGAGAAAAAAAAACTTTGTCGAAACTAGCTTCAGTGGAAGACATACTGGAATAAGTGTGTGGATTTTATGTCAAAAATATAACTCAGTTTTTAAAAGACTTTAGAGAACATTAAAGACTGTAGTTCTATTTCACATGAAGACAGAGACGCATTTGATGAATGTATGCGCGAAAATGATGTTATTGAAAAATGACCAGGAAAAACACAGATTAAGCAAAAACTGAAATCTGAAAGTTTAGTAAATTAGTATTAAAAACGATAACCCTACACAGTATGTTTGTTGTAGATAATCGTTATTTTTTGGTTATGAAGTCTTACTTGTCAGAGAACAGTAATATGCCAATCCAGGGCACTTTCGCCCGAAAACTGGTTTGAGGGCGAAAGTGAGTTAGGATTGGCATATTACTGTTCTCTGTGTGCTATATGTATATATACACTCGTGTGGAAAGTGCAGAGTTTGAACTATATGCATCTGGCGAACTGTGTAATTCCGAATCTGCCGACTATCTGACCAACTGAGAAGAAAAAGTGGTTGCGAACTATATTATTAGCATTCCTGAAGAAAGCGAGACTTTATATCATAGTTTTATTTGTACCTGAATGTGTGTGAGCACGCTCAGAAACCTGTGGTGTGGATAAAGCTTCGGTGACACTTCTTCGGTGACACTTGCCACAAGCGTGTTACGTAACTTTGTGAATTTAACTCTTGTCCCTTTTCATATTCATTATCCCTTTTCATTGAGCATTGTTGGATTTGGTGTGAGTGTGTTGTATCACACTTATTTGTAGTTTTCCACTGAGCATTGTTGGATTTGGTGTGTGAGTGTGTTGTATCACACTTATTGTAGTTTTCACTTGTGTGTTTCTCATATTCCTTATCCTTTTGAATTGAAGATAGTTGTTGTGTGTGTTATACCATACGGACACATTGAGTTTGTATTCAAGTGTATCCTTGCTATATTTGTTTTAGTTGCTATATTTGTTTTAGTTGCACAAATGGTGCAATCATCTTCAAATGGCCACAGGAAGACGGACTACGTATTGGACATCTTAATATAAACCATATACAAAACAAGTTACAGGAGGTACCCACTATATTGTACAATCAAGACAACCCTTTCATATATTTGGCTTCACATGAATCAAGACTTTCAGATATTGTCCCTGATGCCACTGTCTTAATCTCTGGCTACAATATTGTACGCAGAGATCCCACCGAATCCCAATCTACAGGCATATTACTTACGTTCATGAAACATTGAATGCCCAACGTTTGTATGATCTTGAAGGTTTTGGAATTGAAGCTAGTTTGGTTAGTAATCAAGTTGAAGAGAACAAAACCGATCAAAATAGGATTTGTATATCGAAACCCAGCGGAAAATGCTGGTTGGATGACAAGTTTACGGCTATGATGGATGCAGCATCGCTGATGCCACAGAATTAATACTTTTAGGTGATTTCAACATTGATCTATTGAAGTGCCAAACATCATGGTCAATAGGACTACCTCATATAACTATCCCAAATTATAGACAGCCAACCAGAGTAACACTCACTAGCAAAACATTAATTGACCACATCTATCTTCTGAACCACAAAACGTCATTGAGAAATGTGTGCCTTTGAATGGATGCAGCGACCACTTTCCAGTATCATACGTGGAAAAGAAGTGGAATCAAAATTCCTAAAACTGGCCACAAACATATCACTTACAGATCTTTTGTACACTTCCAAGAAGATACCTTTCTCACTGACCTCATGAATTCCCCCTTTATAAATGTTTATAATTACACTGATCCAAGAAAGCGCTTGAGTACTGCTACACACGTTTTAATTCTGTTTATGACAAGCATGCGCCATTCAAAACGCGTCGAGTTAAGCATAGTGCACAACCAAAGTGGATGACTGATGAAATACAAGCTGCTTGTTTCTTACGCGACGATCTGCTTGAAGCAGAAGGAAGTCGGATGGATTTAAAAGGCAACGTAATAAAGTCAATTCACTCAAACGGACAGCAAAAATGAATTTTTTCGTGAACTTGTAGCCAACAAAAAAAATTCGAAGTCCATATGGCAAGCAATAAATGAACTTACAAATAAAACTTCACAGTCAAAGACAAGTCCCATTACCAGCATAACACCAAATGAACTCAACCAGCACTTTACAACAGTTGCAGAACACGTTGTCAAAGAAAAGAATACTGACTCAAATGAATTACAAAAATTAAAAACTTTTGCAATGCTATGAACATTCGTCCAGCAACACCAGTTCCGCCTATGACAGTTAGTGAAGTTTGCCAAGCTTTATGCCAATTAAAGCAGACAGGAAGCCGCGGACTTGATGGATGATGGAAAAATACTGAAACTATCAGCACCTGTTATATGTGAAACTCTTACCTACATTTACAATTTATGCATTGATAAATGTCACTTCCCCGCTCAGTTCAAAGTTGCAAAAGTTATACCCATTTTCAAATCTGGAGACAAATCTGAACCTTCGAACTACAGACCTATATCCATTTTGCCAGTTCTGTCCAAGCCCTTGGAAAAACACATAAATAAGCATCTTTGCCACCATTTTGACTCCTCCAACCTACTAAATAAAAATCAATCGAGATTCAGGAAAAATCATTCTTGTCATACAGCGCTTACAAACCTAGTTAAACAATGGCTAGCCAGTGTTAATGAGAATAAATATTGTGGCGCACTGTTTGTTGATTTTGCAAAGGCTTTTGATGTCATTGACCACAAACTGTTATGCAGGAAGCTTTTATCATATGGTATAACAGGAAATACCTTCCAACTGATAACATCATTCCTGGAAGACCGTCAACAAATCGTTTGTGTCAACAACAATTTATCAGAGAAGTTACCTATCCAACATGGCGTACCCCAGGGTTCTGTGTTAGGTCCTTTGCTGTTCTCAGTTTATATAAATGATCTCCCTCCTTTATATTGAGGATTCATGTGAACTCTTTTGTGATGATACCACTGTCCATACAAGTAGCCCCAGCTTGGAAGCTGTTTTCACTTCATTACAGAAGAATGCTAATATCTTAAGTAATTGGTGCAATGTAAATCACATGTCACTGAATCCTAACAAAACAAAACTAATGCTGATAACAACAAGGCAGAGAAGACAAAACATAACCACACAGCCCCCATCTGTTTTTATCAATAATCAGGAAACTGAAGTGGTGGATAGCCATCGGTTCTAGGTGTATATGTTGATAATAATCTTTTCTTGGTCTCATCACCTTCGCAGTTTATGTAAATCAATATCCAGAAAACACATATCAGCTGTGCAAGATTAAGCATTTCTTAAACCTTCATGCCAGAAAATTGTTCCTACACGCACATGTTCTCTCTTCAATCAATTATTGTTCAACACTATTGATTCTGCTAGTGCTAATGCCATGAAACCTCTTAAGAGTGTCTACAATAAAGAGCACTTAAAGCAGTCCTATTAAAATAATCTAGTCTTAGTGAAGGGGATTATACTAAGACGCGGGGCTCTTCCGTTACAAGAAATGTTTGCTGTCAACAAATGTCAGCTAATGCAAAAAATTGCATCGGGTTTAGCACCACAAACTCTTCAGTCCAAATTTAGCATAAACCCTAGGGATTCAACCAAATTCCAGGTTCCCACACCTAGAATAGATCTATTCAAATCAAGCTTATCTTACTCAGGTAGCGTGGTTTGGAAATTCACTTCCACTACATTTCCGATGTACTCATATTACAGAATCCTTCAGGGAAAAACTAATCACACATTTCACAGCAGACCATTGCTGTTAGAACAAAATACATATACCAGGGCACACCCTCTGTTTTGCTGCATATTAAACTGATACGCCGTTTCCTTTCCACTGAGTTTTTAAAACCAGATAATGATAAATGAGAATATGGTTACTATTGGTTATATAAAGATTGAAATCATATTATGATGAATGACTATTGTGGTCGCTGGTTTTATTGGTGCATTGTCACGAATTGATTGATGTCTTAATACTTTTATTTCTTTGAGCACTGAACTGCAAGGTCACAAATGTGTGTCCGGATTACTGTTGATCATATTGATGTATTGCTCCTTTATTCAAATTTAATAGTAATGTTTACCATGTGTGTCATGAGTTCGCCGAATGTTCTCGAGCATTTAGGCAAATTAAGGGTAGTTGCGTTGTTGAGAGCACGTTCCTTGGGTCTTCAAGTGTGCGAATTCAGGCATCACCAGGGGGATACCCCGAGTCATATACTGAAGGAGGGAGAGTACTGGGAATGTTTTCGCATGTCCGAGGGATAGTGACAAGGAGTTGGCGACCTGCCAGTCCGGGTAGAGAAGAGTGTCCACTTTGACACTGGCTATTCACTGGGCTTTCCCGTGGGCCTGAAAGGAAGGCGATCGTGTCAGGTGACCATCACGGTAGGTGACCGTCAGCCTGCCGCAGAGTACAGCGACCATTCAGTCGTCCCTGTTCTGAGGAATGAATGGAAGGCTGCGGCCTATCGAGTGGTTGGCGCCTTGTTGTCTATAGAGGTAGTAAATACTTGAAGCATCAGTCATGCCTGGTAAGAGGTCCAGGCTGTTAGTTCAAGGGTAGCTTCGGGAATCGAACATGAGTTTGAAAAGGAGGTTATGCATTAACCACTGGGTGCCCAAGTCTTTGTTGGCGCTAGCAGCTGTGGTATGTGTGTGTATTGTAGGTGACTTGTGATTCCATTGGTGGAATAAAAATAACTTAGGATTGATTGGTACAAATCGTGTGATGTGTGTGTGCCAATGATTCCATTGGTTGAGCCAGTTAAACTCGGGTTCTCTCTTGTTTGAGAATGAATATAAGCTGCTTGGAAAACCAGGGAGAGGTGACTCACTAAGGGAAAGTGAACTCGCCCGTCTGCTGAGGCTCAAGAAAATACAGCGTGAAGCAGAGGTTAGCTGTCGCCTCGTTGTCTCCTGGGTGGGGACGTATGACAGTGGAGGTTGCTGTAGCCTCGGAGCCGACGACGAGAAGAATTGTCTCCCGTTGGGGACGGTCGACAGCAAGACGTGTAGCCTGTTGGAGCCTAGACAGGGAGCTGCCAGACAACGGTGGGGTGTTTGCAGCCAGAGAAGACCTGTGGGAGAGGCCGACAGGAGCCCTTTCAGTGGAGAGGGCAAAGTATGGTGGAGTCCGGGAGACTCGGAGTGAGGGTGCGACTCAGCTACCTTGCCAGTGTCCCCCAACTGGGATTTGGCCAATCGGGAGGACACAACAGTGTGGCAGCTTCAGCTCGTGGTCGTACAGTGGATGAGAGAAACTGGCGATCAACCAAGGAATGCTGGCAAGTTACGGACGTTTTATGTTTTCTTAAGTTTATAAGTGTGCAAACAGAACTGTGGAATATTGTCTTTCCTGGTTAATGAAGAGTGATTGAAGAAAAGGGGATGCGATTTATGAGATGGTCTGTATGCTGTTTACATTGTTGCATGATACAGATAGTTGTGTTGTGTAGTGACGGGTGGGGGCTCGGAGTCAAGTTAAATAAAGTTGATTACTTTCTATGAAATGTTATTGGTTTTCCCGTCACCTTTGTGCGGGCCCGATGTGAGTGACAGAGTGCGTGTGCTATGCGAGAGCACATTTTGGTTGTGAAAGCGTAAATACTTCTGTCTATAACCCCCTGCATCCCTGAATATGAAAATCATATTTTAATAACGAGGGGGAGCGTCGGAGACCCGTCACAAATTGGGACTGTCGTCCGGGATGAACATAAATGAGTCATAAGTGATTTTCGTATCTGGTTTTGTTCAAATTACAAGAGATTTGAAATTTGTCGTAATTGTGGAAACCTAGATATTTGTTTTCTTTCCGGAAAGACGTTAGTCATGTGTTGATTGTTTTGATCTTCTTTTTTTTCCATGACTGTGCCTGTTGTTTGAACTGGCTTAACTTGGTTGCCGTTGAGGTTGATTGTGTGTAGCACAACTATTTGATCGCTTTATTTACGAGTGATCGTGTGGATATTTCGCTTGTTGCTGTGGTTGTATTAGCTAGCTATTCGAGGGTTAGATAGCTTCAAAATGTCGACTGAAGAGGGTGCTGAACAATGGGTCCGCTGGAAAAAGATGGACCTCATAGAAGAAGGAAAAGCTTTAGGACTAAAGGTCCGGAACTGAAGGCATATGTAGATGAGAACTGGCCCCGTGTAATCGAGGCCCAGAAAATACAAAGGGAAAAGCAAGAGAGAGAAAGAGAACGGGAAAAAGAGGAGAGAGAAAGAGAACGGGAAAAAGAGGAGAGAGAAAAGAGAACGGGAAAAGGAGGAGAGAGAAAGAGAACGGGAAAAAGAGGAGAGAGAAAGAGAACGGGAAAAAGAGGAGAGAGAAAGAGAACGGGAAAGGCAAGAGAGAGAAAGAGGACGGGAAAAAAGAGGAGAGAGAAGAGAACGGGAAAAAAGAGGAGAGAGAACGGAAAGAGGGCAGAGAGAAAAAGAGAGAGGAAAGAAGGGAGAGAGAAAGAGAACAGGAAAGAGAGGAACGAGATGAAAGAGAAAGAGAGGAGGTCCGGCAGTTTGAGCTAGAAAAATTAAGATTGTTGAATCTAGGTAAAGAACTAGAAGTGGAGGCAAAAGCCAAGAACTTTACTTCATATTACAATCCCTTGACTAGTAGGCTATGCCAACGTTTGATAATCCAGATCATTTAGAGGATTTCATCTCACAGTTTGAAAGGATTGCCAAAGATCAGGGCTTACCCGAAGAACGGTGGGCCACACATCTGTCCGCACTGTTGACACCTAAGGCTAGAGAAACGTTTTTCTGCCTACATTGGAAAAACAGACGGATTATGTATCTGTGCGTGATGCTTTGTTTCAAAGGTACCAGGTAACTGTTGATAGATCAGGAAAAAGTTTAGAGAGGTCTGTTGCGTAGGCCAGCGAGGCACATGTACAGTTCCTTTATCGGGTCAGATCTCTCTTTGATAAATGGATGAGACTAGGGAGTATTGAACAGACCTTTGAACAGTTGAAGGAAGAGATTGTTAGAGAGCAAATCCTGTCCACGTACCGGAGAGATCTCACTGTGTTCTTGGCAGAAAGAGAAATAAAAAGCTTAGAAGAGTTAGTGAAAGTTGCAGACAGGTATGAAGCTGCCCATGATCAGCGCTGTGTTTTGAAGGGAACGAATGCTTGTTCCGTTATGCGCAGACCACACAGTCAGAGAGTGAGTCGCCGACTCACTACAGAAAGGAGGCGAGACCGCAGTTAGAAGCGCATTCTAAGTCCCGTGGCAACAGTGGGACTCAAGAGAATGTTAGAGTGAAACGCACATGTTTTCAAATGTGGCGAGAGGGTCATATCGCCAAGGAATGTAGCGGACTGCGAATACATTCCGTTGTTGCCGTTCATACAATTCAACAGCAAGGCAGAGTACCACCACCAACTACTAGGGCAGTAGTAAATGGGAAGCCGGTGACCTGCTTATTAGACACAGGACTGACTCTAGCGGCAATGGTAGAGCCCGGTTTTGTGAGAGAGACAGACTATACCGGGGAAACCACCTGCGTGCGATATGCAGATGGAAGAATTAATCGGCTACCTTTGGCCCGTGTCAAAGTAGGTCAGAGTTTGTCAGGAGTACTCTCACTGCAGCAGTGCAAAACAATCTTCCCTATCCAGCTTTGTTAGGGGGGAGGTATATCCTCCCGAACCTAACCAGGCTGCCAGTCAAGTAGGGAAAGCAAGGGTAGTGCCAGGGTAGGAAAGTAAACAGAAAGCAGGTGGAGTGCACAGGCGCCGCTAGCAGTAGACTAGTGTAGGCCTTGAAGGTGGCCGAGGTGGTGGTGCAGTGGACCATGAAATAAGGTCGTAGTGGCAGTGCCGTGGGCCATGGAGTTGGCCGTAGTGGTGGTTCAAAAGTTGTTGGCGTTGCCATGGCAGTCAGAAATGTAGGAGCCACGGTGGCGGACCTCAGGGTCGGGGCCAAGATGGACCACAGAGTAACTGGAACCAGCAGCTGGGTTAGGACCAGGGAGGCAGAAATAACGCATGGCAAGAAGGTCGAGGTGACCAGCTATCGTTAGGAAATGCCAAAGACAGTCAGCTCAAAGGAGCAGATAATCCAGTGTCAGGAAAGGGTAAAGTAAATAAGGTTCATCAAGTAATGGGCATAGACCATGAGCGGGATTTGAACCAAGAATTTCCTCAGAGAGAAGGAAAAGCGGTTCGGATAAGATGAGTGAGGGATCATCTCTTAACATTTTGAAAAGGGGAGATGATCGTCGCAATGAATGGGTGCGACACCCAGTTCACGTGATCTTCGAACAACAGACCCTGAGGCAATGAAAGCAAAGGGTGCTGAATGTCAAGGAGATTTTGCCGACAGGCTAGAAGAGGATCGCGCAGATTTTCACGCGCTCCTTTAAGGACTAAATTGTGTGAAGGGTGTGCTGACTCTCTTGTAAAGCCTGGAATGCGCAAACTATCTGCCCCAGGTACTATTGGCGAGCCACAAACGGCGGTCAAGATTGAGAGGGGCAGGAGTAGGTCAAGGGTTGGAGTAATGCCTCCTGGGTGTTTGCTCTTGTAGTGTGAACAACAGAAGCAGGACAATGGTAGGAGCAATGCCTACGGGCTGCTGTGATTGTGGTGGTGGTGTGAGCAGTCATCTGTTACGGACAGCTACTGTGTAAATAATGTAGCTGGCCAGTTATGTTATTGATTTTGATTGCCCAGTATAGGGCGGGGTTAAGCCTATGTTCATGTGCTATTTTCATTTTTTGATATATGTTTACCTGTATGTGTTGCTTTTGTTCATGCCCATTATGGAGCGGGGATCAGTACATGCTCACGTGTTATGATTATGATTTTCTGATTTGATATCTGTTTGCTCATGTTGTTTTGTCACAGCTCAGTAAAATGTACTTAAGTTGTGACATCAGGATGAATGTTTGATTTGCATATTGTGTGTGAGACCGTGTGAGCAGTTTGTGGCCACACGCCTGAATTTGATTTTGATGTTAAGTAGGCTGGGCCACACACCTGAATTTGAATCTTGATTAGCAGAATAGGATTTGGATTTGGACCTTGTGTCAATCAGGGTTGTGCTATATAAGAAGTGAATGGAATGATTAATTAACATGTATGGACATACTGATAGCTAACGCTATGGACAGAGTTCTTGATTATATGTGAGCCAGGTTAGAGTTAAATGTTGTGCACAGTCGTTATGACTGACCAAAGAGTGATGTTTGGATTATCTGATTGATCTATTGGTTTTAATTGGGTACATTATCCCTGTTAGAGATGTTGATGGAATGATGTCTTGAAGCATAGGGGTAGTACTGTTATATCGACCCATGCAACTGAGTTTGTTTTATCCAATTGGAGAACATTCGTCCTGAGGAAATGTTGATTGGAACAACATTCTTAGGTACGGAGGTGTCATGAGTCGGCCGAATGTTCTCGAGCATTTAGGCAAATTAAGGGTAGTTGCTGTTGTTGAGAGCACGTTCCTTGGGTCTTCAAGTGTGCGAATTCAGGCATCACCAGGGGGGGATACCCGAGTCATATACTGAAGGAGGGAGAGTACTGGGAAGTGTTTCGCAGTCCGAGGGATAGTGACAAGGAGTTGGCGACCTGCCAGTCCTGGGTAGAGAAGAGTGTCCACTTTGAGCACTGGCTATTCACTGGCTCTCCCGTGGGCCTGAAAGGAAGGCGATCGTGTCAGGTGACCGTCACGGGTAGGTGACCGTCAGCCTGCCGGCAGAGTACAGCGACCATTCAGTCGTCCCTGTTCTGAGGAATGAATGGAAGGCTGCGGCCTATCGAGTGGTTGGCGTCTTGTTGTCTATAGAGGTAGTAAATACTTGAAGCATCAGTCCATGCCTGGTAGAGAGTCCAGGCTGTTAGTTCAATGGGTAGCTTCGGGGAATCGAACATGAGTTGAAAAGGAGGTTATGCATTAACCACTGGGTGCCCAAGTCTTTGTTGGCGCTAGCAGCT
>JAFLJL010006470.1:0-7500 GCA_018398815.1 Conus ventricosus
TTTAATACAACCCTACACACAAGTCAATACTCAGCACTCAAGAACTAAAGGAATAATTAGAAGAGCAATTAAAATTGCCTTTAGTGGACGCTTCGCCCCAGTACTACTCTAGTACTCACTTGTTTCCCTCCTGAAACTAATTTGGGCCATGCAATCTGGCAGGCTCGCACTTTGTCCAGGATGGGGGAAATCGTGATGGTATTGCTTAAGTGCACTAAGTTGATGTATTATTAGTCAGGCTTAACACACCAAGGTTATCTATGCACTCATACACGCATATGCACACTCATGCACGCACCAGACATTCACCTCTCTCTGGATGGGATGTCACGCATTCGTTTCTCTCCTAACACGACTGAGAACAAGAAATACAATTTCTATGCTACTTATAATTAATCATGAACAATCAAATCACACACACACATGAAATATCAAAACATAAAAGGTCACTACTTCCTAAATCCCGGGTTATAATGAAATGACTTCTTACCTGGCCAGGTTTTCACACACACAACCACGCTTTCACACCACACCACAGTTTCTTGCAAAAGTTTCTTCACGTCTTTCTTCAGCACTGCTTGATGGTGATGCCCTTGGTTGACTGGCTCCAGGTTTCAGGACTGGGTCTTCGTGGTCGTCTCTGGGATCTCGACGTAGAACTCTTCTTCTTCGTCTCTTTCACCCACCTTTGGGTTCAATTTTCAGTTTGTCTTCACCCACCTCTGGGCTTTCAAACTTAGTTTTCTTCTCTTCCAGCTTGTCTTCAACCCTAAGACTTAGCTGTCCCTTCTATCTCCCAGACCACGTTTCTCTCGACCCTTTCTCTGTCCTGCTCACTCCTCTCCTCTCTCTCTCTCTCTCTCCTCTGCCTTCTCTCTCTCTCTCTCTCGTGGTGTTGTTCTCCCGACACGTTGTTCTCCTCAGTTTATATAGGGAGGGAAACAAAGGATTCCCCTTCGGGCATGCCTTTGTCCACGCTGCTTCTCAAACCCCTAGTTCACAAGTACCCTGAATTCTCCACTCGCTACATTCACACACATCAGCATTTACACACACCCTACCTAATTGATTAGCAAACACACACTTAGCCCCAGATGGACATCGAAATTCCCGCGACTTCGGTGGTCAGTTAACACAGTAATTATCTTAAGGAGGGTTACTACAACCTCCACACACATTCAGCCAGCCTGACAATAGAACCAACACAGTGACCCACGGCAATACCATCCGAATGAATCCAAGACTCCTGCTCTTCACTTGACTGTTTACACAAGAACATCAGCTGACTGAGCATTTAGCGCTCACTTGGATCGCGAGGTCGTAGTGGTTACATTCCTTCCCCTTTCGCCACCGGCAGGTCCGAATAATCCTCTAGTGTGTTTGTCATCTGACCACTTCGGCCCCCTTCACACAGTTCGGCCGTGTGCGACGGGTAAGGTACCCTGGTTAATTGGTCTATTACCTATTGTATACCACGTACAATGTCCCTTTGTCTCCAAGCGTCCTAATGCCTTTTGTGAGAGGTTTCACGCTCCTTGACAATATAACTTATGAAAAATGATTATATGTTGTCCCCTTTTTTTCACTCTCTCTCTCTCTCTCTCCTCTCTCTCTCTCTCTCATTCTCTCTCTCTCTCTCTCTCTCTCTCTCCTCTCTCTCTCTCTTCTCTGTCTGTGCATGTGTGCGTGTGTATGTCCGAATTCCGTACATATTTTGTCATGTTCATTTAACTGTCTGATTTTATATAGGCTAACTATTGTACGTTTTAGTACAGTTCCATTTCAAATCGTTACATCTCATGCGTTCCCCCTCTCCCTTCCATCCTCTCTCTCCTCTCTCTCTCTCTCTCTTCTCTCTCTCTCTCTCTCTCTCTCTCTCTCTCTCTCTCTCTTTACTCCCCCCCCCCCCCCAATGTCATCTCACTTTGCTTAAAACGTTCTACGTATTTTCATGCCTGCGAAAAAGAATGCATGTGGTGCCTTGCTCTCTCTTCTCTTTTCTCCCCCTTCTCCTTCTCTCTTTTCTCTCTCTCTCTCTCTCTCTCTTCTCTCTCTCTTTTCTCTCTCTCTCTGCGTGAAACGTCGGTATTGTGTGTTAAAAAAATTTTTGTACGCACTTTGTTTACACTTACTTCGTTTTTCATACAGCCAATCTTGTACGTTGTGACACTTACATATTTTTCCCCCAGCCCACCTACTCCCTCCCCTCGCTTCTACTTTTTCATTATTATATTCCATTTTTATTTTATTTTTTTTTTTGTTTTATTATTTTTTGTTGTTTTTTTTGTTTATTATTATTTTATTTTTGTTTTGTTTTCATTTATTTTATTTTCTTTGATGTTCCTCGATTAATCCCCGCTTTGTTGCTTCTTTGATTTCTTTTTTTTTTGTTTTCCTGCATTTTGTAGTCCCACTCGGGGCGAGGACTGGAGTAAAAAAGCAGTTATGTTATCTATTACCCCTCGTAAAAAAAAGAATTTTTCTTGTTTGTCTTTTCTTGTCTTTTTCCTCTCTCTCTCTCTCTCTCTCTCTCCTTTTTCTCTCTCCCCTTCTTCTCTCTCTCTTTCTTCTCTCTCTTCTTTCTCTCTGTCTTACGAGAAAATCGCATAACAAGCGCATAAGACGCGAGAAGCATTGGGGGACATCACAGAGAGGGTTAATACAATAAGGGGAGAACAGGAGAGGGGGAAAACACGGGGCCCCATTTTTTCTTTTTCATTCGAGCAGAGGTTTTCTCCAGGTCAGACTGACCTGCCCCAAAATAATTTGGGAAGGGGGGTCCCATACTTTCCTTCTGTCTAGTGTGTGTGTGTGTGTGTGGTGGTGTGTGGGTGTGTGGTGTGTGTGTGTCTGTGTGTGTGTGTGTGTGTGTGTGTGTGTGTTCCCAATAACCCCGCATGGCCTTTCCTTCCAAAAGTAAACTGTGCTTTGTGTACTGTCCTTGTCGCGTAGTTTGTCTGGGGTTTTTTTGTGTGTGTTAACGATTGGTGTTTTGGGGGTGTGTGTTTTTTGTTGTGTGTGTTGGTTGGCTTTGGTGGTGCGTGCGTGCGTGCGTGCGTGCGTGCTGTGTGTGTGTGTTGTGTGGTGTTGTTGGGGTGGTGTGATGTGTGTGTTTTGGTGTGTGTTGACATTGCGATTTTATTAAAAAAAAAAAAGGTGAGGGAGGTGAATTTGAAGGCCGGGGTTTGGGAGGGGGGGGGGAGGTAGGATGGAGGGGGTTGGGTATGAGAGTGCCCTGCATATGTTGAACTAACACGGGCCCCCCACGAAATGCACGGTCCCAGAACTTGCAGGCCTTCTATGGTGAGTGACCCTTTATTTTCAGTTTGTTTTAGGAAAAAACCTGCATCAATGCATGGCGTTGTCAGGGCGGGGAGAGTTAAAGTTTTTTTTTCGTTCTTTCCAAATCACATGGGAGATTGTTCCCATTAAAGGATTAACAAAAACACGGAATCTTTTAGCCTTTGAAATGCCGGAAACCCATGTTTTAAGCAAGGTCAATGGACGGGGAAAGTCCCATTGATTCCTCGTAGTGATTTTTTTTTTAGGGTTTGGCCCACAAGAAATTTTCCAAAATCATCTCATTAAAATCTGCGCACAGTATCTCTTTGAATAACTTCGGGTATTTGTCAAGTTGTGCTTTTTTGGGTTCTCTCTGTCCTGTCTGTCTCTGCTTTTCTATCTCTATCTTTGTCTGTTGTCGTCTGTTGTCTGTCTTTTCTTCTCTTCTCTCCTTTTTTCTCCCCTTTCTCTCTCTTCTCTTCTCTTTTCTCTCTCTTTTCTCTCCCCTGTGCCCGTCTTCTGTTGTCTATTGTTGTCCTTTCTCTCTCTTCTTTTCTCTTCTCACACACACATGCACACCACACCCACACACACACACACACAACCACACACCACTCACCACACGCACACAACACCATCAACCAACACACACACACACACACACACACACCAACACACACACACACGCAGATATTTTGATTTGGCGAGGAATTTTCCCACTCCGTAGGTGCATCGTTTTGTTTTCCTCTTTGACAGTTCCCTGTGGACCGGAGAATGGAACACCCAAACCCCGTTGCATGGCACTGTCGTAGCTCGGAAAATTTTTCTCGTTGTTTTTTTCTCTCTCTCCTTTCTAGTTATCGGGGAGGTTTCTTCTTAACGAATGAAGGGGAACCCCCCCGGCCCCCTACCCTTTTGAAATGAGGAACCCCTGGTAAAATGAATGGGTCCAGTGCTATGTTCTCGCAGCGGGGGTTTTTTTTTTTTCCTTATACTTTTGGTCGGGGGTAAATGTTTCAAATCATTCCCATGAAATTTCACTGTAGTTCACATGACCCTTTTTGATGACCTGGATTTGTAAAGTGAGGGTTTGTTTGTGCCTGTTTGTCTGTCTGTCTCTGTTTTTTTTTGGCCTCTCATTTTTCTATTTGTCTTTCTGTCACCCTTTTTTCCTCCCTCTTCTGTGTCTGTTGTCTTTGTCACAACAACACACACACACACACCACCCCAACACACACACACACCCACAAAACACACACACCCACACACACACACAAAAACCACTCCGATGTGGTGAGACTTTTCCACAACATAGGAGCACGTTTTTTTTGCCCTCCCAAATTTTTTTGGGCCGTCTATTTTGTTCCCCTTTAAACAGCAGCGAAAAGTCTGTGAAAGAGTTTCTCATAGAACGGGAGGGGTGGAAGGGGGTGGTACATTGGCTGTGGATGGTGAGGAAAGGGTTTGAATAAAAGGAAAAAAAACCGACTTTCTTTTAGCGTCGTTGCGTTAAAACGTTAGCGTTGAAGCCCAAATTTAAATCTGCGACCCCCAGTGAGAATTGGTTAAAATTTTACAATAAAGACACCCCCTATCACCTTTTCCCCCCCTACCCCTCCCCTGCATCCCCCCTCTTTTTCTTTTCCCTTCTCTTTTAAAGGGGGCAATTCTTTTTTTGGAATTTTACTGTTTTGGTTATTTTGGGCCCGACCCCCAAGCCCGGGAAGGGGGAAAGTGAAGGATTTTACTTAGTATGGAGCTAAATAAGTGATATTTGGTTTAACAGGGGGGTGAAGGAGAATGTGGGGAGGTTAAGGACTGGGTTGGGATAGAGGAAGGGGTAGGATGGAAAAAGGGTTTGGGGAAAAAAGTCATCTCTTTTTCTTAAATTTGGGAGGTAAAAAACAAAAAACCCTAAAGCCCCCAGCAAAAACTGAGGGTCCTCTCTGAGAGTGCCCCATTACTGACAGTTTCCTTTGGACCTGAAGAATAGCCGCCCCAAAGTTGCCGGTAAATTCTCCTCACAAAATACTTTCTCATTTTTTTTTCTTTCAAATCATTAGGAGTTTTCTTCCCGGACCGTGAAAAGGGAACACGACACCACCGCCCTTTGCTATATGTAGGAATATTGCATCGGCAAGGTCAAAGGAAGGGTCGCACGTGCTGTCTTCTTTTGGGGATTTTCTATTCTTTATCGGTTGGGCCCCGGCTGTTTAAAAAACTCCGATAATATCTGTCAATAAATTTCCCTTTTGACCCACGTATTTGTATTGATGTTTGCTCTCTCTCTCTCTTCTCTCTCTCTCTCTCTTCTCTCTCTCTCTCTTCTCTCTCTCTTCTTCTCCTCTCTTCTCTCTCTCCTTTTCCCCACACACACCACCCGTTAATTTGGGAGCATTCCAACGCATAGTGTGCATCGGTTTTGACAGTTGTGGACCGTTTATTTTAGTACTTCAAGAGATCTCCGACAAAAAGGGGGGAAAAATTTCGAAAAGGAAATGATGGGAGAGGGGGGTCGGAAGGAGGTGCTGAGAGGGTGGTTGTGGGCGGTGAGGAAGAACTGAAAACAGCGAACCAAAAAACGACGTCACTTTTAGCTCGTTTTCTGCCAACGTAGCATTTAAATTCCCTTTTTAAACAGTGCCAACCCTGATGGATTGGAACATGCAGCAAAACCCCCCCCCCCCACACACACACCCCACCTTTTCCCCCACCACCCCTCTCCGCTGTGTCCTTGTGTCTTCTTTTCACCTTTTTAAGTCAGTCTCTCCATATGTGTTATTTGGGGGCCCGACTCCGAGTTCCCCGGAGAAAGGATGAAAGCTTAAAGGGGAAAGGTACATTTGAATGGAGAGGCAGCTAAGCATTTAGTGCAGCAGCAGGGGGGGGGGGGGGGGGAAAGGTGAGGAGAGTTAAGCCCGTGGTGGGATAGAGGGGAAAAGGTAGAATAGGGAAAAAAAGAAGAAACGGCGTGTCGTTCGTGTATATAAAATTTACGGGACAAACAATACCATCAAAACTACCCGCAAAATTCGTCTTTTCTTTTGAGTAGCGTTATGTGGCTTTTTTGGACCCGGGAATCGAAAACTTTAAAAGATTTTCATGGGATTGTCGAAGCACGGCAAATTTTTTTTTTTTTATTTCAATAAAACATTTAAGGGTTTCTGCCATTTATAAATGAACGAGAACATGACACCCCAAGCCTTTGACAATACTGGGGTCACTGTAAGGCAGGTCAATTGGGGTAGAGTCGCCGTGCCACGAGCCAAATTTTTTAAAAAACACCCCTTGTAATCACGCAAACACATGATTCCTTTCAAAGACCTCATATATTTGTCAAGTTGATGCCTCGTTTGCTCTCTCTCTTTTCTCTCTCTCTCTCTTCCTTCTTCCTCTCTCTCTCTCTCTCTTCCTCCTTCCTCCTCCTCCTCCTCCCCCTCCCCTCCTTCCTCCCACTACTACTAAACTACACACACGCCCTTTTCCTAAAGTGTGGGGGATTTCAACACCTGTGGGGGTCGCTTTTGTGTTTTTACCAATTTTTTGGGCCAGTCTCGTTTCAGCTCCTTTCAACAGATGCCACAGTAACCCGGAAAGAGTTTCAAATAAGGGGTGATCAAGGGGGGGACAGAAGGGGGTGTTGATAATGGGGGTTGTGGATGGTGATGGAAATTGGGAAAACACGAAAAAAAAACCCACTTCTCTTTTGCATCGCTTTTTTTTTGTTCAAAGTTTAGCATTTCATTTTTATTTTGAAACGGGGGCCAGCCCTATGGACGGGTTACCCTGCAACAATGAATCTCCCCAGCCCTTTTCCACCTTTATCCTTCCCCTTTCCTTCCGCTCTCTATTTTATGTTTTTAAAGGGGCAGTCTTCTGTCAGAGTGTTTACGTGATGTGTTATTTGGGAGCCCGACTCGGGAATTTAAAATTTGGCTCGAAGCTCATTCAAAGAGGGTTTTTTGATTTGCTTTTTTTCTCGATCTTTTTTTTTCCCGGGGTTTAATTTTTTTTGTTTTGGGGTCCCCAAATTACACCAAAAAAAAACTTTTTTTACCCATTTAAAAAAAACTTTTTGGAAGAGGGGTGAACCAAAGGGTGGACCCCCTTCAAGTTTGCTGAGGTGGGGGTAAAAAAAACGGCCTGAATCGTTCATGTTTTTACAAGGTTTTAACGCGCTAAAAAGGAATACGGCCGATTCGAATATTATTCAAAGAA
>JAFLJL010006471.1:0-11560 GCA_018398815.1 Conus ventricosus
GAAACTGGAATTGTTGATCTGACGAAATTCCTTTCACACATCGTCCCACTGCTGTTATTGTGGTGCTGACGATTTACTGAGGAAAGTCTGACTGAGTTGATGAATTGATGATTGCCGAACGAAGTCCGTAAGATTAACTACCAGCCTACTCGCTTTTCAATTCCACGTATTCTTCCTCTTTCCGTGACTTGCAACCGCCGATTCGCCCATTGCCCGAACATCAACGGTCTTTTTGCACACTTCACGGAAAAACGCATGTTGTTGTCTCTGCATTCAGTGATCCAGCTTCGATATTCCTTCTGTAACCACAATGGATCAAATGCTCAATTTCCCTCAGCATGATGGCAGACGCAACAGTGTTGGAATTCACCGAAGATAAGGGAGCATGGCGCTCTTTGTCGGAAGTCGAACTGCGCATGCGCAAACGATAACCAACTATCGAATTGCTTCCCTTTGCTTGAAAAGCAGACGACACACACAGAACGATTCGAGAGGCGAAAATCAATGTCCGAAGTCTTGTTCGCATTTGTTTCTCCGATTCGTCTTCAAATATTACGGTCAGTTTTGGTCCGAAAACGATTTTTAAGGGATTTCAAGGGATGGTAGGGATATCTGCAGTTTTCAAGGGTTTTCAAGGGCCTTTTTGACCCAGTTGTTTTTTAAAGGGGTTTCAAGGGTCTTCAAGGGGCGTACGAACCCTGCAAGAGCTGTACGCGCCCTGATGCCGCACAACGCCCCTGGCCTGAAGGAGCAAGCTGTCGCCCCTGGTGCAGACCCCTCCCCTGGCCGTCCCCGGCGCTCGACCAGAGAGACCTAACTGTCACGCTGCTGAATGACACTCTTTTCATTTATACTCGTTATAGTCACCCCTTTATATTTCATTTATGCCATCCAGCTTTCAAAAATTTCTTTTTCAGAAGCAAGAGGCCAACTATACTTTCGAACTCTTATCTTTTGGAATGATATGAGGTAGGGAACAGTAAACGATAAACAAGTGGGGTATGTTTTGCTCCCATACGGAAACCTACACAGAGTAACGTTTATTCAAGACTGGCACAGCCTTTTAAACTTGAATAAAGTCAGACAAATACATAGACGAACAATCTAATAGTGGGGGAAAAAACAAGCACAGGCCAACAACTGAACTGTCCCGGCAAAGATTTGGACTTGAGGGGAGGGGAATTGAAGATGGAGAAACTGGGAAAATGAAATTTAAAAAAAAAAAAAAAAAAAAAAAAATGTTACAGATATGAAAAACTCTTCACTAGCTGCATAAGGAAACCATCGCAATCCCTTTTGAAGGCAGATATATTTTATTGCCTGCCCCGAGCCTTTCGCCCGCGGATGGGGACTCACGGGGAACACGGCGGGTTGTGTCGCACTCCCGGCGTCAAAAGAGACAAAACCAAGCCCCATAATACGTGGGGTTCTCACCCCAGGGGTGAAAAAAAGAATCCAAAGCCCCCCCAAGCACCACGAAGAGTAGTAAATGCAACCAACGAAAGTGTGGGGGGGAAAACAAAGTTTCTGTAAAACTAAAGACTTTAAGCAAATAATATAAAAGTAGGGACATTTTTGAGCAATCCTAAAAACCACCCAAAGAAAAGGGAAATCAAAAGAAAAACACACAGAGGACAAAACAAAGAAAAATAACCCAAATTTAAACAAAGCAAAATGGGAAATATTGGTGGGGAACAGAAACGAAAACAATGGGGTATGTTTGCTCCCATACAAAACCAAAACACAGAGAACTTTTAAATCAAGACGGGCACACCTTTTTAAAAGAATAAAGTCAGACAAATCCCTAACAAACAATCAAATATGGGGAAAAACAAGCACAGGCCAACAACTGAACGCCCCTGCAAAGATTAGGACTTGAGGGGGGGGGAGATTGAAGATGGAGAAACGGGGAAAATGAAATTTAAAAAAAAAAAAAAAAAAAATGTTACAGATATAAAACTTTTCACTAGCTGCATAAGGAAACCATCGCAATCCCTTTTGAAGCAGATATATTTGTATTGCCTGCTCCAGCCTTTCGCCCCGCGGGATCGGGACATCAGTATTTGTCTGACTTTATTAAAGTTTAAAAGGCTGTCCCAAACTTGAATAAACTTACTCGTGTTAGGTTTCCGTATGGGAGCAAAACATACCCCACTTGTTTATCGTTTACTGTTCCCTACCTCATATCATTTCCGATTTTGCTTTGATTAAATGAGGTTATTTGTCTTTGTTTCTGTCCGTCTGTGTGTTTGTCTTTTGATTTCCCTTGCATCTTTGGGTGGATACTCAGCATAGGCTCAAAGACTGTCCCCTACATTTTATATATTTGCATAATGTCTTTAGTTTTACAGCAACTTTGTTTCCTCCCCACACTTTCGTTTGGTTGCATTTACTAACTCTTCGCTGGCTGCTCTGGGGTGCTATTGGATTCTTTTTTGCACCCATGGTGGTGAGAACACCACAGTATTAGGACTGTGGTGTGTCTCTATTTGACGCCGGAGTGCAGACACAACCAGCCGTGTCTCCCTGATGAGTCCCGATCCAGCGGCGAAAGGCCTCGGAGCAGGCAATACAAATATATCTGCCTTCAAAAGGGATTGCGATGGTTTCCTTATGCAGCTAGTGAAGAGTTTTCATATCTGTAACATTTTTTTTTTTTTTTTTTTTAAATTTCATTTTCCCAGTTTCTCCTCTTCAATCTCCCCTCCCCTCAAGTCCAAATCTTTGCCAGACAGTTCAGTTGTTGGCCTGTGCTTGTTTTTCCCCCACTATTAGATTGTTCGTCTATGTATTTGTCTGACTTTATTCAAGTTTAAAAGGCTGTGCCAGTCTTGAATAAACGTTACTCTGTGTTAGGTTTCCGTATGGAGCAAAACATACCCCACTTGTTTATCTATCTTTTGACTCAGCTAGAGTCCATGAACTGTTTGATTCAGTCTTTTCGTGTCACTCCAAAGACTTGGGGGGGGGGGGGGGGGTGTAGAGAATTATTATTTCATTTGCTTCCTTTCTGTTTCTTTGTATGTTTTAGCACCCATTGCCATCATATTGTCTTCATTGTCATCACGCACGTTTAAGAAATTAAAGACGATTCAAAAGACAAAGAGTGTTCCCACTTATTATTGGGAAGAGAGAGTGGAGGAGGAAGGAGGAGAGGAGGCACAGAGGGAGCTCCCCTTTTCCCCCTTCCATATCCCCCCACCCTCAGCAGGAACTGAATTCCTTGATTGTGAAACCCATTTGGTCACCTCTCCTGCACAGAATCCCCACCCCCCCCCCCCCCCAACTTACCTGCAGTATACTTTCCCCAGGCCAAATGGACCAACTTTACAGTCAAACGGACAACAATAACATTCACCACAGGCATCATGCAGAGAAAAGTATTTTGCTTATCTGACCAGCTCAGAAAAGTTAAGGACTGAAGTGTCTAACCTACAGACACAGTAACAAACAGTCCTGCGATATTGTCATAGAATGGGAGGGAAGGAGATTTTGAGGTGGGGGGATGGGAGAGGGAGGCAATGGATTTCCGCAATATTATCAACAACACAAATTCCCCACTCACTACCCTCTGAACTAGTTTTATATGTACTTAGTCCAATTTTCCGGGATCCAAATACTGTTGCTGATTTAGTTACTGTGTAAACAAAGTCACATAAACATCATATATATTCATCATCTACATCATATTATTCATCATCTACATCATAGTTATGCTCCTTCCCTCATGCCTTCACACACAACACACACACACACACACACACACACACACACACACACACACACACACATACACACACACACACACACCACTGCCCTTAACCCGTTCAGTGCCTCACAAGAGTACAAACAAAGGTTCCCAGGTGCTGGGAAATCTCATGATTTGGGGTCATAATTAACCAAAAAATCTAGCTCAGAAACTACAAAAGATAGAAAAATGAAATCTATATCATTTTTGAAGGAAATTGAATGAAGATTTTGAATCTGGCTTCTTTTGTTTTAATTTTGATAATACAAAAGTATTTAGGCTTGTAGATTTGGATAGATTTTTTGCACGATCAAAAACATATGTATTACCACATCCAAACAAGAACACACAGCAAAAAAGTTGAAAAATAAAGTTTGAATTGTCACACTACACCTGTAAATGAAAGTAAAACAGTTGGAAGTCTATCAAGACGCTCACCACTCGATGCAGACTGACCAGTCCACGACCACGCCCCCCCCCCCTCCCCACCACACCCCCTTGCTCAACTTCAACCCTCCTTTCACTCCATCTCCCCTACCTTTTCGCTGCACCGGTCACGCCGCGGCAGCCAGATCCCTCTCGCACGATTCACATCACTGCACCGCACGCATGCAGAGTCACATTTGGCGGGCTCGTCGACGACGCGTCAGCAACGCACACGAGTCACGAGCCTATCAAACTGACGATATGGTCGCATTCCACCACTATCTCATCCACTCATCCGATTATCTTGAATAAAAGATTATTGTGTTTGTCAAAAACATCACAGAGCCTGCTCCTGTTAAATACGTTGACGGTCCTGTCGCTCCAACGAAGTTGCGCCGCCATCTTGCAAGCGACACAAGTGCGGCTATCCCTATATAAAAAAAAATGGCTTTCCCCTCACGTGTGTCTTACATAATTTAAAGATACAGACAATAGCTTTCTACGCAACCTATTTAGTCCGTGATAAATAGTAACGAAGAAAATCAAAAATGCATGACGTCAGGGACTGCCCAAGCACATGAAAGCACTTTTATTTCGCGTCAGCTACGACTAAAGCCTCACGGGTTAATTTCCCATTTTTTCCACTCATAGAACTAAAAAAGAATCTTTGGAAAAGGTATGGACTTTTAATCCATCTTTATCTTTATCATTCTCTGGCTAATAAAGATGGCTTCAGAGTTTATTTTTCCTTCAATCATGTAAGGGTGTTTGTTTTTTAATGAACAGTACGGGCATAGGTGCCGGGCACACTCACTTTGGGGCAAACATGATATTCACGGCCCAAACACAGTCAGCTTCATTCAGCCATTGCCATCACCATTTGTTCCTGATTTGGTCCTCCATGGCTGTGACCACATCATCTTCTTTATTAAAAAGGTTAGAAAGCCATGATTCCTACACTGTCACACCTCACAGAATTTCACTTTCAGAAAAGGCCTTACACAATGACTGAACATGGGGGAAACCCACTTATTTCTTCTGTTAAGAGATAGAAAACTCAAATCGGGACGCATATTTGAAACTGATAGCATTTGGATGAGGGAGGGGAATGGTAGGGGGAAAAGGGAGAGGGGAAGGGCTACTTAGAAAGCAATGAGGGAGGGGGGGCACTGCTTTTTATTGTTTATTTTCAAATTGGTTTTTTGTTTGGGGACTTAAACTGACCGCAAGTGCCATAAAGACTAAAAATCAACTTGACCAAATTAAATCGTCATAATGAACTAGTGCAAAATAAGTTCTACTGAAATGGAGACAGCAGTTTTCCAAACCTGTTTATCAGCTGCTGGTCTGCTCCTGTCCTCATCTGTACTTGCAGGGATTCAAGCTGACGGTATCACATGCCCCATCACCAGACGTCTGTTGGTGCTTCTGTCCAAACATCACTCATGAGGCTTGCTGTGACAGCATCATTTTTGATGACATCACGCTACTGCTAAATGTTTGATTTTGACTGGCACATTGCTGAGGGACATCATAGCGATGTTTGATGTGACTGGTTCAGTTTTGATGACATCACTGCTGATGTTTGATGTACTGGTTCATCTTGATGACATCACTGCTGATGTTTGATGTGACTGGTTCAGTCTTGATGACATCACTGCTGATGTTTGATGTGACGGTTCAGTCTTGATGACATCACTGCTGATTTTTGATGTGACTGGTTCAGTCTTGATGACATCACGCTGATTTTGATGTGACTGGTTCAGTCTTGATGACATAACTGATGACGTTTGATGTGACTGGTTCATCTTGATGACATCACTGATGACGTTTGATGTGACTGGTTCAGTCTTGATGACATCACTGATGATGTTAAAATAACTGGTTCAGTCAGATGACACACTGTCAACATTAGCGTGCTGGTTCAGACTTAATTCCACAAACAGGTTCAATCTTAACACAGTTATGGTGGTATTAGTATTACAGCATGACTGAGTGAAAACAGTGGTACGCTCACCCTTCACATCTGATACTTCATTGCAATTTTATTTTATGGTGTTCAAAACCTCTGCTGTCGAAGAATCCGTCGACACAGAGGAGCTGGGCACACAAATGCAAGATTTAAGACTGATGTCTGCCTTCCTTTCCTGGTAGTCTGCTGTCTGGAACTGGTGGGGGAGATCCCCTTCACATCGGGATCAACTGGTTCAGCTTTAATACCGGCCCAAATAATCTGTCTGTCCGTCTGCTCAGACTTGGTAAGGGTAGCTAATGGATTCTGACAGGTTGTCTCACAAACTGTTTTGGCTGGGATCTTATGATTCATTTCACTCCAATCAAGATGGAGTCTGAAACAGAGAATTGATTGTCTTTGGTAATAATAATAAACCGTACTATTCCTAAATCCTAAATCATAATCACTATAATCATCAAGCACCCCTGTCCAAAACAACCAAAGTTCAAACATTACATTGTCATTTGTAGCTTTCAGAACGAAGTGACTGAGGCAGAAAATGAAGCCAAAGGTAGCTACCACCACAGACACAAACTGTCACTTTCAGGAAAGACCCTTTTTTTGTCCTGTAATCTGTTTTTCTGTATCTGTATCCTGTAATCTGTCTGTATCTGTGTCCGTAATCTGTCTGTATCTGTGTCCGTAATCTGTTTGTCTGTATCTGTGTCCTGTATCTGTTTGTCTGATCTGTGGCGGTAACTAACCCCTTTTCTTTCTCAATTATTTTGTTTTTTGTAAACAAAGAAAAAACCCCGGGGAAAAAAAAACTAAAACAACAGGGAAATGTATCAGGACCTCCTGCAATATCAATGTTGTGAAAAAAGGCAAAGAAACCACCAAATTAAAACAGTTGCTTCAACCCCCTGCCCACCACAAAAGCCACATCAGGGCTAAAAACACCATATGAAACAAAGTGACAGAATTCAAATGCAAAGTTAAAATTCAGCACCATTTATTTCTTGACATCAAATGACCGGCGAAAAAGAGTGTAACATTTTTAAATTCTAAAAACCGATTTCTATAAATAAAAAAAAAAAAAAACACTCAAAAATCGACTCGGGGGAACAACCGGAACAAGGTCTTCAATGTCCTTTCTGTTAACGTTAAGTCTGACAACATATAGCTCCCCTACATCAATTAGAATTTGTCTCTCTGAACATTCATCATATGGGTTGCAACGACCTTCTTCACTCTGAAAAAGATGCCAACGACTTTAAAAAAGAAGGCCCTGTGCAATGGAAAAAACTGTTTCTTCTTTTGACCACCAAAATAGACCCCCCTTAGTTGGAAACTGGAAATGACTTGTACAGAGTCAGCAAAAGTATCCTGAGACTGGTGAAACAATCCCTTCCTAGGGACTGTCAGAAAATCTGTATGCAGAGGAGTCACAAACAATCCCTGTTGGGAAATGGTCCCAAACCCAAAGCCCTGATGCCGAGGCTGGTGCAACCCAAAGCCCTGTATGCCTGAGGACTGGTGGGCAAAAATGCCTGTACCTGAGGACTGGTGTGCAAACAATGCCCTGATCTGAGGACTGGTGGGGATAAAATGCCCTTTTGTGGGTGTGGGCAAACAATGGATGCTGAGGGTGTGGGAACATGTGTAGCCTGGGACTGTCAGAAAATGCCCTGTATGTGGGACTGATGGGAACATGGGCCGTAAGTAGGACTGGTCAGCAAATGCCCTTTGGCGGGGCGGTGTGCAAAAGTTTTTCGGATGGTTCAGAAAAGCCCATTGAGGACTGGTGGGAATATTACCTATGCTGGGATGGTGGAAACAAGTGACCTGAGGATGGTGGGAAAATGTTTTTTGCCTGAATTTGTGGAAATAATTGTTCCTTTTGTTGGACTGGTTTGGGAAATATGCCCTGTATCCAAAATGTGGGGCCCTGTGTTTTGCCTGGGATTGGGGCAAAACAAGGGCCAATGGGATGAAGGGCTTAGAGCAAACATTCCCTGGCCTAGGAATGTGTCAACAATGCCCTGTAGCCTGAGGACTGGGCAGCAAACAAGCCCCGTAAAGCCTGAGGATGGTGGGCAAAATTTCCCTGTATGCCGAGGACTGTGCAAACATGCCCGTATGCCT
This sequence comes from Conus ventricosus, assembly GCA_018398815.1. NCBI lineage: Eukaryota > Metazoa > Mollusca > Gastropoda > Neogastropoda > Conidae > Conus > Conus ventricosus. The sequence goes on from JAFLJL010006471.1 coordinate 8,274, forward strand.
AGACGGGGCAAAACAAGCTCTGTAGCCTGGACTTGTGGGAAAAATTGCCCTGTATTCCTAGGGACTGGTTTGGGCAAATGCCTGTAGCCTGAGACGGTGGCAAACAATGCCCTGTATGCCTGAGATTTGGGGGGAAACAATGCCATATGCCTAGGACTGGGGCAACCCTGCCCTGTTGCCTGAGGATGTGGGCAAACCCTCCCTTATGCCTGAGGACTGCGCAAACAATGCCCGTATGCCTGAGGAAATGGTCACAAAACAATGCCCTGATGCTGAGGCCTGGGGGCTTGCAAAAAATCAAATGTATCCCCGTTGGAAAAAGGCCCAGCCTTAGTGGAAAATGCGAATCCGAGACCTGTCCAAACAGCCTCGCTCATGTCTAACCGTCCAGCGATAAAAACAAAGGGATTTCCTTCAAACTCCTTTTGGAAAGCGAGGACCCTAAAAACACGGCCGCTAAGGGTTTCCCAGTTCCAGAAAACACTCTGAAGATTGTAAATTGAAAAAGCAGCTACATTGAATGAGGTTCCCCTGTCTCAGGCTGTACACTGGGTGTGGGAATCTCCAAGTCAGGAAAGCCCCTCTGCAGGGTGTACACGGGGTGGTGTGGAATGCTCCAAGACAGAGACCAAGCCTCGCCGGCTGTACACTGGGATGGGGAAAACTCCAAGACAAGAAACCCAAACCCTCTGCAGCTGTACAAATGGGGGTGGGAATGCTCCAAGACAGAGCCAACCCTCCGCAGGCTGACCTGGCTGGTGTGGAATCCCCAAGACAGAGACCAAGCCTTGATGCAAACGGATCCAAGGTTTCAGGTAACCCGGGGCTCACAGAACTGACACAACACAGCCATAGTCCAGTTTTGAATGGCCCCAAAGGGTATGTGAGGTGCAGCAAGTTTCCCTTCACCTCCAGTCAGTGTGTGCTAGACCTGCAGAATGTTCGAGCTTCTGACAAGAAGTTTCAAGTTTAATGTGACAAAAAACTGAGTTTTTGATCAAATAACTCCCAGAAATTGGCCTCTTTTTCAGGGTAGAATCAAAAAATTTCCCTGTTTGGATTTCAGGATCAGCAAAGACTTGCCAAAGTTATGAAGTGAAGCACCGGTCTTATACTGAAAGGTAAAGCCAAGTCAAGCACCGGGTCTTAGTAGCTGGAAGGTAAGCCAAGTCAGTGCACCGGGGCTATAACTGGAAAAGGGAAACCCAATCAGCCCGGGCCTTAGTGGCTGGAAAAAAAAAAGCCATTTTCTCCCACCACAGATGGAATTTACCTCAAAAAGCTTAGCCTGCTGAACCTTGGCATAGAGGGCAAAACATCTACAAAAATTTAGCAACCAGAATCCTGCTGAATAAATTTGACAATGTTGTGATGTATGCTAAAGAGGGCAGAAGACAGGGTGTTCCTTTGTGGAACATCCAAATCCTGTTTTGAACATCACTGAGTGGGCCATCCCAGTCTTGAAAGTGCATTCTGCCAAAAATAGGTCACTAAAGTGGAAGATGACCCCCAAAAACAAAGAAACCACCAAAGAAACCACCAAACTCCAAAACAACACACCAATAATATGTTTGACGAAGATGATAACAATAACTAAATAAAAATTACCATGAAAATGAAAATGATAATCAGTGATACGCATTTCTTGAGTGCTTTAAATTTGATGTCTGAAGCACTTCAAGACAAGGCATAACCTTGTATGTGAACTAGACACAAAACACACTGAACATGGATTCTTGTGCTCCCCCCCTCCTCTCCCAATTTCCCTCCACCTTCCTCCACAACAAACACCGGTTTACCATTCTCTATACCCTCACTGTCATGACCCAGCATAGGAGGTTAACCTTGTAAACTCAACGATTACGTATTTGGAATTGAAGAACAACGGGCAGTCACAGCTTGCACAGATCCAGTTTGGTCAAAGGTGTGGGGCATTGTGTGTGTGTGTGTGTGTGGTGTGTGTGGTGTGTGTGTGGTGTGTGTTTTGTGTGTGTAAGTGTGGTTCATTGGTTTAATGTCCTTCCATACAGTGATTCAGTAGTAATGTGTGCATTGTAGTGTTGTGTGTGTTGGGGGTGGTTGTGGTGGTGTGTTGTGCGTGCGTATGTGGGGTGTAGTAATTGCAAGTTGCACAGATAAAAATTTTGAGTTATGTGAGAGTGATGGAGTGTGAGTGTTGTGGTTGGGTGTGTGTGTGTGTGTGGTGAATGTGTGTGTGTGTGTGTGTGTGTGTATGTGTGTGTTGCGAGCAAAGGGTAAGAGTGTGCCCTTTTTTGGGTTGTGTGTTGTGTTTGTGTGTTGTGTGGTGTGTGTGTGTGTGTTGTGTTGTGTGTGAAATGTTCTGCAAATGAATTTTTGTACTTCAATAATTATAAAGAAAACAATTTCTGAAAAATCATACAAGAAATATAATCATTTGTCAAAAAAAAGAAAATAGTGTCACCTTTTAAATAGATTAAGGTTAAAGATAATGCTACCAAACAACATTTACTTTTTCTGCATAAAAAAACAAAATGCATGTTTTTTATGACAAACACATTCGTCACCATGCAAACCATTTTGTTCCATTAAAATGTTTTTAGACCCAGGCTAAAAAAACACCTGGAATGAATATAGATTTTGTGTCTTTTTTGTTAAATATGAATCAAGTCTGCAATGTTTCAAATGAACAAGTCAATGAAAACTTAACAGACGGCACACACACATATACAAAATTAAACATTTTAAACACATCTGAAAGCCATCAAGTATGGTTTCTTGTATATAAAATTTTTTAATACAAAATGGGAAACAAAAATAGTGCTAACATCTATTCTCAGTCAGTGGCTTAGTTGCCTTTCTTTCCTTTTTTCTTTTTTTCTGTATTCTTAACAAATATGAAAGAAAGATAAGATAAGATAAGATAATGTTGCTTATAAAGTTATAGCCCAGCCGACCGCAAAGGGCACATCAGGGCTGTCACCACGTTAAAAAACAACTCACCAGTCATTTAAAAAAAAAAAGAAATAAAGAAAAAAAAAACCTTTCACACATCTCTTTAATGACATCGTCTACAAACGTACCAGAAACTTTGTTAAAAATCTCTGCCGTAAATCTTAAAACAGATGAAAAAATGTTAATCTCTCTCAAAAACTCAAGGATCCGTCAGGCGGGGCATCCTGAACAGGATCTTCCGGATCTTCGCTGTAAAATGTTTGTGGGCTCACATCGTGCAAGTCCCAACACTCTAAAAGAAATGTTTCATTGTGAGTGGGCATGCATGGAAGCACCACGAGCTTTTTTACCTT
>JAFLJL010006472.1:0-11697 GCA_018398815.1 Conus ventricosus
TTTAATCAAACAAAACATAAGAGATTTTGGAGTTTTACTTTTTTTTTTAATCCTTTTAGTACTTCTTTCTTTTAGCACAAGTAAATAAGACAACTAATAGCACATATTATTCTTAATTATGAAAACTGCTGGCTACACTTTAAAGAAAATCCAGTTTGGATTATGAACAACGTGAAAGCGCAGACACTGCAACCAACACACACAGAGAACAATGTTTTACTAACCTACACCATCACAATAAAATATTATAACACTCAGAACAATTTTTTGTTTAACATAACAATTAGACATACAGTACTTAAGACAATGGCTCTTTAAAAAAATACAATTACAACCTCAACATTAGAAACAAAACAGAATTACCCGGAGTCAATACTCACAACTTATACACACCAATCATAACATTCATTTTAACAATAGACGCACTATTATGTTCACACACTTTGCAGACATACTGTGCAGCTCTTGGCAGTCACTATTTCAGTGGACCAAGGGTCTGTGGGGTGTGCTCGGCAGCTGGAGGGTGGTGTTTTTCGCCAGTGGCTCTGCAGTTCATGAAACACGGGCTGGTACACCCATAGGGATGCTACTTTAAGGCTGTTATGAGTTGCATCCTGTAGTCTGATTTACCTCTGTTCAGGAGCAGTTATATCCCTTGATATCTTGATGGAGTGTCGTGCGCGCGCGTGCCTGTACCCATCGTCAACACAGTGCAGGCCTCCAAGGGTGGTACAGGACTGCTCTAAATGCAGATGAGGACAGTGCTTCTCTGGGTCCTCCCCAGCACCTTCGGGTGTTTCTTTTTCTTCTATGAACAGATAGATATAGATTATGTGTGTTTTGGAGTTGTTTGTGTGCGTGTGTTGTGTGTGTGTGTGTGTGTGTGTGGTGTGTGTGTGTGGTGTGTGTGTGTGTGTGTGTGTGTGTGGTCACCTTGAGCTTAGTCTTTAGGGTCAGGGAAGGAAGCAACAGACTCATTGCTCTCTCCTCTGTTCAGTAATTCATATTTACTTGTGCCTTTTTCTGTACACAGAAGCTTCGTTACCACCTATTCTTTACTTCGTTTTTTTTTTTCCCTTCTGTCGATTCTTATGACAATTCTGTGTACTAGCTACTAGGAAGAAGGAACTACACATAAATTATCACATCAATCTCTTCCTGTTGTAGATGATTTTATATCGACGTCCACCCCCCCCCCCCCCCCCCCCCCCCCGCCCCCGCCCCCCCCCCCCCCCCCCCCCCCTACTCCCAACTTGAAAAACCACTGAATGAAGGGAACCAAGGGTTTTATAATGATTCTAGACAGCACTGAATTTGTAGTCGAATGTTTGCGCGTTAGAATCACACTGATGCGCAACAAATAACCCATGTCCACTACACATTTTAACGTTTGTCGTTCTAGCGGTATAATGTGGTGTACAATAGATTCCTTAGCTTTCTAGGAATGGTAATATCCGACTGCCATAATGCCTAACTGTATGCGAGCATGGGTGCATTTGTTCATTACTGTGAAGGACGAGCGAGCAATTGTGGAAATTACCAGCCATATGGTATCAATCACGTGCACAGGCTAGAGGTCTGGTAATCCGTCTAACAAAATCGTGTTTTATTATGCAAGTTTTACTGCTTTTCAGAATAGCAACGAGGGACGATTTTTTTTTTTTTTTTTTTTTGGACTGTCAGCGTCCCGTTAACTTCTGGCCAGCCGCAATCGCTGCTCTCGTGTTCCTGTCTAGAATGCGCGCGCGCGCGCGCGCGAGAGAGAAGAGAGAGAGAGAGAGAGAGAGAGAGAGAGAGAGAGAGGGGAGAGGAGAGAGAGAGAGAAGAGAGAGAGAGAGAGAGAGAGAGAGAGAGAGAGAGGAAGACAGACAGACAGACAGACGCAGATTGTGCATTAAAAAACAAACAAACAAAAAACGATGTATATTCCATTGTTGATGATCTGTTTGTCCACGTTTTTCTTGGCGGTTCGCTAACATTTATTAAGACTAGCCGGTGTACCCGGCTTCGCTCGGGTATATCTGTACAATGATTTTCTGGCCACCCCTCTCTCTCACCACTTAAAAGACAATACAATAAAATTCAGCTTGGGTTTGTTTCTTTTTTCCCCATGCTGAACCAATTGCTCCAGCCTCCTCCTATCTACTTCACCAATTTCTTCGGACGCCCACACCTTCTTGCCTCTCAATCTGTTTTCCCTCACGAATTTTTTTCGTAATACGATGCACAGTCCATAGAGGGATGTCTGTACTTTGTGAACTTACCGATGCATTCTCAATTCCTTGATTGAAGTGCTCCAAAATGACAACTCTGTAGGGGCCGCCATAACCTAGTGGATAAGGCGCTGGACTCATGACCCAAAAGGGTTTCGTGGTTTCGAATCCCGGCTTGGTCTTGGAAATTTTAACGTGGAATGTTTCCAGCTAAAATGACTGTGGTTTACCCCGATGTCCACCCTGGCCTCTCGGGTGTCAGGCTAATATGTCGGACTAGCCATCTGCATATCCTTGATTTGGGCACAGACGTTAAATCCAACTCAAACATGACAACTCTGTGAAAAGATTGCATTTTCACGATGTATCATGTCTATTGAAGGGCCTTGGGTAGACAACATTTCTGGTCTCCCTGTTTGGTGCAAATATAGTCAGTGTTTCTGCGTTTCCAGTTCGTGATGCTGCAACGTAGAACATTCCATGTGTAAAACACGGAACGGTCAGGTCTGCCCCAAGGGATGAAAAATGTCTGACCCTGGCTCTTGATGATTGTCAGAGCGAAAGTGGTTTCCTGGGAAACTGAAGCAATCAGAACTGGAATGGCAGGGGTGAGTCCATGGGTTCCAGAGGAATTCTGGGGAGCAGCACCGGTTCACCTTTGTGGGGGCCACATGATATTTTCGCTTCTACAACGTTCCCGTGCAGTCTGGTGAAGACACATCGGGTGCCATTGATTACCTTTGGCGGGTCCAGTGAGTGGAGAATGATCATGGGAACTCCAGATTTCAGCAACAGTTCATGCGGTGGAAGTCCCGAAATCTCAATGGAGTTCAGGAGTTCTTGTGGATAAAGGACTCCCTCCCTCATCATTCTGTCAACAGATCTGTACAGAGTTTCTCTCCAGGGAAGTCAGCTACGATTTTTCTGTTTAGCCTGTTGACAGTCTCGTTCAGGGAGGAGATTATGGCCTTTCCGCTGACCAGTCTGAGTCTGCACAGTGAGCATGAAGATCCGGGTAGACTGCTTCTATCAGATTTCCCCCTGGCTATCATAAAACTGGCATAGTTGCTGGTGGGACCAATATAGTATCTGGATACATGACTCAATGGCACCATTGCCAATGTCAAGCAGAAGTTTGGCGAAGCTGGCTGTCTGGGTATTTCCAGACAGGTGGGCTTCATATTTAACAATCATGCTCCGCCATTTCTTCAGACAGGCGTTGACAATGTTTGCTCTGGTGCCATTGAGGACAACAGGGAGGATCTGCCAGAAGTCCCCACAGAACAGCGTTGGGATGCCTCCCATTGGCCTGTGCACTTGGGTGATGTCCTGCAGTGTAGAGTCCATGGCCTCGTAGACAGCTTTGTGGGTCATGGGAGCTTCATCAATTATGACGGTTGCAGCCTCTTTGATGACTTTGGCCAACATTGACCCACGCTTGACGGGCAGGTTGGCGTTTCTTGCTTGTCGGCATCCAGAGGGACCTTGAAAGTGCTATGTACTGTCCGCCCACCCCGGGAAAAGAGTAGCGGCAATGCCACTGGAAGCAGTGGCTAGCACTATTTTGCCTGTGGAGCAGATCCTGTTCAGGATAAGTTCAGGATGGTCTTTCCTGTCCCTCATGGAGCATCACGGAACATCATGTTGCTGCTTGCTGTGGGATCCTGCCTCTGCTCAACCATGGTCGTAAAGCTGTCGTACACGTCTCTCTGGTCAGCTGTCAGCTTCTTCAGCTGGTCATCAGCTGCTGCCCGGAGTGCAGTAGTGTCGTAATTGGTCTCGCGGTAGTATTCTCGAGGCACTGTTTGTCGTTGTGTGACTGTTGGCATCCCATACACCTCTGTAGACTTGCCTCCAAGAAGGAAGAGTTTGTGCTGAATCACAGTAAGGCTTGGTTGTAGATGGCATCTGTGTACTGCGCTTCATAACAGACATCTCTTTGGACTTGGAAGAGGAAATCTTCAGCACGATGGTCTCTGAAGAGGTTTTCCACAGGTTGCCTGGGTTTACTGGGGTTGCAAGCCACCTGGATAATACAGAAGTTACGCAGCAGTCGGGGGCTCTGAGAGATGGAGGCTTCCTCCAGGGCAAGTTGTAAAAGGTGGTCATCTTCCAGTTTCGGTTCGTGTAAGTTGTATATCATTGTTCAGCATTTAAAACTACACCTGTATACCAAATTTCATTAAGAAAGGTCTAAATTTAGAAAATAACGGATCTTAACGGTTTTTAACGCTCAATTTTAAGTTTCTGTTCGTGTAAATTGTATATCATTGTTCAGCGTGTAAAACTGCATCTGTATACCGAATTTCAATCAGGAACGGTCTAAATTTATATAATAACGGTTTTTAACGGTCAATTTTTAAGTTTCCGTTCGTGTAAGTTGTTTATCTTTGTTCAGCGTGTAAAACTGGATCTGTATACCGAATTTCATCAAGAATGGTCTAAATTTATATAATAACGGTTTTTAACTGTCAATTTTAAGTTTCAGAGAACAGTAATATGCCGCTTTTGGCTCACCCGCTCTCAACCGGCCTTGGCCGGTCTCGGGCGGCCGACTCCAAAAGCGGCATATTACTGTTCTCTACTAAGCATGACTTCAATAACCAAAAAATAACGACCCTACAAACAGACATACTGTGTAGGGTTGTCCGTTTTCAATACTAATTTACAAAACTATTCAGATTTTAGTTTTTGCTTAATCCTATGTTTTTCACGCAGACATTCATCAAATGAGTCTCTGTCTTTCATGTGAAATAAAACTACAGTCTTTAACTGTTCTCTAAAGTCTGCCGAACAGTCATCTATAATAAATAGTGTCTGCGTCACTTCTTGTTTACCAACTGTGTGTCTCTGTCACTGGGAATATGAGAAAGGTAAATGACGGGGGGCTACACCCCTAATTGCTGGTGCCCACAGTAAGAACGTGTAAGAGAGGAGATAATAGCGAGCTTGCGACGTGTACCAGGAATGTTCACGCAAGGCTAGTTTTGCCGCGACATACACCTCCCTTCCTTTCAACACTGTAAATAGCGCTCAATTTCTAAAGACTTCCCGCACTTCCTTAATCTTGTAAAGACATGTTTTCCTCCAGTCTATGTTGACAGTATGTGTCTTGTTATTTTCTCTGTTGGTAGTGCGCGCACGTTTGGGTGCGTTAACTATACTGGTGAACAAACGGGTGAGTTGAAATGGTAAATAAATATTTGAGAGAAAAGATAATCTTACCTGTTATTTCCATTCTTCAGCGTGAGCAGGGTTATTCACTTCCAAGTCGGCTTCAAGGCAGGATTCTCTCGAAGTGCAGATTTTATTTTGGTGGTGAGAGAGATGGCTTCTGAAATTGTTATTGCTAGTTTTGAAAGTTGCTTGTACTTTCCAAACAGACGTGTAGTTCTCCTCAGTTTATTTATCCATCCGAGAGAATGCTGCAAGTGGGATTCAACAAAGTTACAAAAATTTCTTCTGTTCAATTCACACAGCCTTTCTAACCACTTGCCATATGCTAGATAGCTTCTTAGATTTTGATTTTCCTTCAATTCAAGGACTGTTTGACTTTGGTGATGATTGTTTCTACTTCTTCAACAGTTTTGCTTTCATCATACTCTGGAATTGCATTCAGTGTGTTTTTAACTAACAGCCTGTCTTCAACCTTCGAAAATTTTAGTTTTTCTAACAGATTTTTTCCTGATAAGTGTATAACCCTTTTCACGTTTTCTTTTCCTTCTTGTCTGAAAGACAGCAGCAGGTTGCTTTGGTAACTGATTTTTATGTTCTTTGTTGTAACGTTCCGCCTCTTTAATTCCTTTTTTGCTTCAAAACAGATTGCACTTCTTTCAATGTTGTTGAATAGCACATAATAGTCAAGGTGCTGTTAAAATTCTATTGTTGTATTCGTCTATAGGTTCACCAGTGGCTTCATTCTTCCCAATCAATAGTTAAGTCTTTCATCATCACTGATCACAATTGTTTCTATTTCTTGGCTAAGTCCTGTTGATTGCTCTGATTTTATTTCTCTAAGTAAGTCAGACTCCTGGGAACTCTCGGTTTTCAATCATCTTTTGTTTCCATCTAATTGTACACTTTCTATAACAATTTGTAGACACAAAAACTTAACCCCTTCTCCCCACTCGATAGAGAACACACTGTGCTGTCAAAACTCAGTTGGCCGCAACCCAAAACCGTCTTTAAGGAGAAACTTTGGCATTAAGCCAAGCGCCTTAACCGCCTTTACCCACTCGATCAGATAACACACTGTGCTTTTCAACGTTCATTGGCAGCGCCCCAAAACCTCTTCAGGAGCAACTTTGGCATTAAGCCAAGGGCCCCCTGTGTGTGTGTGCGTGCGTGTGTGCGTGCGATCGTGCTTGTATATGTGCTGTTATTGTTATTTTTGTTGTTTTGCTGTTTTACTGATAATAAATATATTATATTCTGAACATCCGTTTCTTATAAATAATCAAAGGCGCGTGCCCCCCCCCCCACCTCTCACCCCACGCATGCACACACTAAAGTCACCCAAGTCACCCCAAGTTTCTTAATTAAGTTTTTAATTTAAGTCACCCCAAGTTCTTAATTAAGTTTAATTAAGTTACTTCAAGGTTCTTAATAAGTTCTTGATTAATTTCTTAAATAAGTTCTTAATTAAGTTCTTGATTAAGTTACTTCAAGTTCTTAATAAGTTCTTAATTAAGTTCTTAATTAAGTTCTTGATTAAGTCACCTCAAGATTGTAATTAAGTCTCCTCTAAGTACAAACCAAGTTCTTATTCAAGTTATCTATAATTATCAAAAAAAACAAAACAATACAATCTATGTTTTTATCTTAAATAGTAAATGTTAATATAGTACACACACGCCTCAAAAAACTCGTCATCGTCGGGATGTTCTTGCTCAACGTCCTTGGCGCGAAATCGGTCAGCATAGATCTTAATAAAGTTCTTACATCCTAAGCAACCGCATTGATTACAATTGGTCTAGGGAAATGTCTTTTATAGACTCCATTTTCTTTATTTATTGACTTTAACAAATAATAATCCGCCATTGTTATTTTTATTAAAAAAATTTAAAATATTATTGCATCTGAAATGGATCAAAAAAATCTTTTGTTTTTTGGCGTTCCTGGCATACTTTGTGTTCGGCTTCTGTATTTAGCGGTGGAGATTGTTTGGGCTCTTGTTTTTGCCGCGTTGTTTTATATATTTTAAAACCCGTAATAACCGCCCCAGCAGCGGGCAAGAGCACCAAAAATGGCAAACAGTTTTAAGTTAAATTTTTCCCATGAAGACTTTGGTGCCCTTGAATCATATGGAGTTTTTATAGCGGGGCATTGGATCAACTGTTGGCTTTGGGCGGCGTTATGTTTTCATTATGACTTATTCTGTGATTGTAACTGTAATTTTTTTTGTTTTTTTCCACTCAGCTAATTTTTTTCCTGCCGCAATGCGTCCGGATGAGGTGTTTTAAATGACCCACTTTCACCTGATTCAGTGTTTTCTGATTCTGCTGATTTTCTGGCTCGTTCATTTTGAAGGGAAATAAAATCTATATGATTAAAAGTAATTAATCCCAGATTAACGGCGATAAAAAATGTTCCAAATCTGTAGAAAAAATCACACCCTAGAGACTCTAATGACTTTGTTAAAACTGGATCCTGCGTTAAATCATACGTAAGATCTTGTTCAGAATCAATGGGAGCAAATCTACTGACTAGTTTAGTGTACAACTAAGAACCGTTTGTCCTACACTTTTTACCATTCTCGATCCAAGTTGCGCTTCATACCTGTTATGATACTTTATAATGTCTTGGGGGCGACATCTGTTGAATCTGTTCAATGTGAATTCAGTTCCGAGGAAACTGTTTTGTTTTCCCACATGCCGCCAAAAAAACAGTCTTTCCTTTTTGGGCATAATAGCTTGGTCATCAACTTGTTCATTTTTAATCACAAGTTCGCAAGGAATGTTTAGCAGATCGTCGCTGTTCATGTTTTATTACTAAATATAATTATTTTATTTTTTTAAAATGAGCACCGAAAAAACTGTCGCCAACCTTGATACCATTCTGCTGTTATTGGAGGTCTAAGTGTAGGATACACAATGCTTGGTAAAAAACTTGTTAAAAATAAAGCCAGCAGATCTTGGCAAACTAGACTTTTGAGGATTCGGCAAAACTGATTGCTGTTATTACAGCTTCATTCGCTACGAAAGATTTTCTAGTCAACCCAAGGGAAAAATTCCAGACAGTATAAAAATGTAAATAAAAAAAACATTTAAAAAATGGCTTCACTTGTAATGATGATAGGTGGCGCTGTGGGGAATGCGCTTGCTTTTAGCGGAAGTAATTACGCGTTTAGTAAACTACGGGACGACGGCGAGAGAAAAAGACATAACAAAGCTGTGGAGCAACTAGCGCAGCACAAGATCGCTATGAAAAGCAGAGAATTGAGCATTAATTTTATTTAAAAACACACTGAAAAAACAGGGGCATGCAGCTTACACATTTAAAGATGTTGACCAGGCAATAAAAGAAAATTATCTTGTAACAGGCAAAACCAATCGAACATTGCCCCCACCAAAATTCAGTGACTTTTATCACCATCAGAAAAAACAAAAAATGCAAGAAAAACGCGTTTGTTATCTTTGGTATGACCATCGTGTATTTTGTTGCACATAATATTGGTGAATAAAAAATGAACAAAATTTATTATTCGCCAAAAGGGTATTGGAAGGGAATAAAAAGCAATAAAAAAGCTAAGCCAAGCAGCGGGAGTCAGTGAACAAACAGCAAAGGAATGGTTATCTAAATAAGCGATTTGGCAAAATTTATTTACCTGCCCCTAGACGAATACAGAGACCACACTTTGTCAATACAACTCCAAACGACACCCTTCAAATGGATCTTCTATATTTACCCTCGTACGATTTGACGAAAAGATTTAAGTACGCACTCACAGTCATTGACATAGCTTCAAGATATAAAGATGCAGACCATTAACACAAAAGAGTGCTTCTGCTGTTGCTGTCGCTATACAACTGATATACCAACGAGGTCTTTTAACTTATCCTCGCATGATTCAGTCGACGATGGGAAAGAATTTAAAGGGGCCCAAATGAATCAATTATTGTTAAAACATAGAGTTACCATAAAAAGAGGCATTCCAGGAGTTCACAGATCACAGGCTTTAGTTGAAAAAAATTTAACAAACAGTTAGCTGAAAGACTTTTTTCCTACCAGTATCACAGAGAGCTTATTGACAATTCTCGCAACACAGAATGGGTTAAAGATTGCCCTCAGTTTTGCGCCGAATGAATATGAAGAATTTAAAGGGCTAAACCAGTACAAGCAATCAAAAGAAAAAAAAAATAAATGTTGCTGAAGACTCCAGTACAACCCGCAAACTATTACCATTTGGTTTGAAAGTAAGGTACCTTTATTTACCGGGGGAGCAGAAGGGGACATCGCATCAGGGCAACAGATCCAGTTTGGAGTGTTGACCCGTATGAAATAAAAAAAATTGTAAAGATGAATCCGCCCGTGTATTATTTACGAGAAACTGACACAACAAAACAACCAGCTCCTCAAAGATCTTTTGGGGAAAGAAGAACTGCATAATCCCACCAGACACAGTTCCGCTTAATTAATTTACGTAAATATATTTGAGTTTAAAATGAAGCTCAGAAGGAACGCAGAATGAAAAAAGAATGATAAAGGAAGAGACCTTGGAAATGATAGGGAATCATTTGATGCGTGTATGCTATTGGGGGGACATTTTCGAGGATTAATCAATGCATGCTAAATCATCCAGATCACCCACAAATCAAACCCCCAAATTGGAAAAGAAAATCTGAAATAATAAAAAAAATTCGAACGCATAAAGCAAACATGAGAAAAGATTTAAATGAATTGGAGGAAGCTATGATTGATCTTATAGATAAAGTTGATGAAAAATATAAACCCGAAGAATGTATACAATTATGCCGTCCTCCAGTGCCCAATTGCATATGAAACTCTGGATTAACAAATACTCGTTTTGTGTTTGTTCTATCTAATGACTTCTTTGTTACAACAGTTGTGTTGATCTCATGTAGATTAGATCGCAGTTTTACGTTGTCATGATGAAAAGTCTTATTGTCAAACAATGCTTCTTTGTAGTTGTCATGCGATATGCTCGACTGCACAACGCTGCGAGATATTCCCTTTGCTTTCTTAATGATTTTCTCTTGGCTCGAAATACTGTACATTTTTACCTTAACCCACATACTCCTTGATCACCTTTCCAGATAATTCATCCTTCATCTTTCCTAAAACCTTCTTATTAGTAATTGAATGTAAAGGCGACTCTTTAGGGTAATCGACGTGTCATACCATCCACTCGCTCCTTTAGCTACTTCTAATTCCATGTCTTTATAGACGTCTTCAGTAGGGATATCTATAACAAAACTGTCTGTATCTGTGTAAAGTACTTTGGACTCTGGATACAGGGGTTTAAAGTAGTCATAAAGAAACTCTAACATCAAAAGCTTTGATAATTCTAAAACAGTAAACCCAATAAATACGGGCTTGTCTAATTTGACTTTCTTTTTTTTCATCATTATGCCAAAAAGCTGATCATGAAATCTTCTGAAGTCCTGATAATTAGGTTTTGAAGTCAGCTTAATTGCTTCGTTCTCTTTGGTGACCAATCTAACATCTTTGCGCTTGTGCGGATTCTCCATAGTCTTTCCGAAAACAGCTGTTGTTCATCAACTTGAAAAAGTCTTTTCCGAAGCATCTGTGGATTTAGTTCTGAATCAGTGTTCTTCATGATGTATGGTTTCATGAACTGTTCTTGATCAAAAACAATTATACGATGAACTGCTGTTAGCTTCAAACCGTGTCTTAAATAAAATTGTAGAAGTCTGTAATGACAGACATAATTTTTTTTGCCTCGAAGATTAGGCACAAGTTTAGGCGGCTCTCTTGGATTCATCTTTAGGCTTTCTGCTGCTAATGGATAGTCATTATGCAGGTCATGGAGTTCATGAGGATATTCTAAGTCAACTTCTAGAATGTATCCACGCTGTTGATCCGACGTCAAACTGCCCAACCACTTTAATGCTTTTGAATGTTTTTCGGATTGTCTTCTGTGTACATTTTAAAGTTGCGTAATGGAAGTGATTGCGCCATAGCCATCCATACAGATTGTTTGCGTCTAAATACATGAGATAGTTAGACCTTTACTTGGATCATAGTCGCCCAAGTATTTGTTGTTTGCTTTACAGTAATGATGCGACGCCATACTAATTCGACCACGCAATCCGTTTTCAATCATCTGAATCTTGGTAAATCCGACAATAAATCAATCTGTCTCAGTAAACTTTAAGAAGCCCCAACTCATCCGGCGCGAATGTAATGCGGGATCCCGGCTTAATGTTTCATGCAGTCTTTCTATATTTTCAAAGACGTGCCCAACTCATCCCGGGCCAGTTTTCAATTAATCGGATGGCTT
>JAFLJL010006473.1:0-11497 GCA_018398815.1 Conus ventricosus
TTTTTGGGGGGTTTTTTTCTTTTTTTTCAAAAAAAAAAAAAATAAACTGTTTCTGCAAAGACGGGGCGGAACAGCTTCTTTTTCTAAAACATACAAAATGAATTTAGATCAAAATTGAAAATAAACAACAAAGACACAAAGAACAAAATTAAAACTGTTTCTTCTGCAAAGACGGACTGAACAGCTGTCGTCATTTCTCAAAACACATAACATGAATTTAGATCAAAATTAAAATAAATAAAAAAAACATACAAACAAAGAAAAAAAATTCAAACTGTTTCTTCTGCAAAGACAAGCTGAACAGCTGTCGTCATTTCTGAAAACACATAACATGAATTTAGATCAAAATTGAAAAAACAAACAAACAAACAAACAAAAAATAACTGAAAAAGAGCTGGCAGTACACACTCCACCTTCACATTTTTTGTGGAGTACTTCCTGTCCAGACATAAATATGCATCATGCATAAATTAGCATATGTACTCCACAATGCTGGTATTGAGTTGTCATAATAAATGTTTGAAAATAATTAAATTTACAATATTCTTAGCTTTCAAACCCGTCTTTAGTATTACAGAGAACTGAGGTTTTGATTGATATGAAAGAAATTGACCCCAGTACTTTACTCTTGTGGAGACCTCATAATGATGGTACAGATGACATAGGCAAAAAGTACTCCATATTGTCAGGTAAACAAGTATGTGTGTGTGTGTGTGTGTGTGTGTGTGTGTGTATGTGTGTGTGTGTGTGTGTTCTAGTTTACCCCATGCAGGTGCTCTGTAACTGCATATTCTCAAATGGAATACAGATGGTCACTTGTGTGGCATGACGATGGGGACGACGCAGATAATGTCGGTGGTGGCAACCATTGGCAATTGTTGCCATTTTTGTTATTTCTTGTTCTTGTTCTTCTCAGGGTGGTGGTCTTTGTCTTCTTGTCATTGCTATGTTATTGTTATTGAAATTGCAAGGTGGATCATATCCATCACACTTGAAAAATGTTTGGTTTGTCGGTGAAAAACGTACATGTGTGTGTGCGCGCGCATGTTCGTGCGCGCGCACACACACACACAAATACAGAGATGAATACATGCGTGCAGGGTTGTTTTTTTGTTTTTGTTTTTTTGTTTGTTTTTTTTCTTCCCTCCCTTCCTCTGTTCATCTGCCTCCCTGTCTGTAATAGCCTATTTCCAATATGGTATTATGTTTGGATTTGTGCATTAATTAACAGGTAATCAAAGCCCCGTGCTCTCCAGTGCGGTTGTCATTTATAAAGAATATGTTTTTCCTCCATTCTTATGTTTGGTTATTAGGTTGTTGTGTTGTTGTTGTTGTTTGTTGTTGTTGTTGTTGTTGTTTTTCGTACACAATATGCCTTTTGTGCGTATGGTTTCTTCATGTATCGAACGCGGTGTATTGCAAAGAATTGGTTCCTTTTTAATCCAGCCCACCTCAGTTTCATTTACCTTTTATCAACAGCAATGCATTTCTGTTGCTATAATTGTTGTTACTACCAAGGTGAAATGATTTCTCACAGACAAAAATTATGGACTAACTTATTACTTTTATGTGAAATACCACATTGTTTTCAATTGTATAAGAAGTGATGTACGAGTAACTTATTTATGCAAATGCCTTACGACTTAATATTGGCATCAATAACGATTTCGTCCCTGAATTGCCAGGGACGTATTTCATTTTCTTAGAAAAAAGTCACACAGTATCTACTGCCTTCAGGATACTCACTTCATGAAAAACTTGAAAGATATGTAACGTCTGAATGGGGATATAGATGTTTCTTCTCCTCCTTTAAGTCAAATGCAAGGGGAGTTGCAATATTATTTAATAATAATTTCGAATTTAAAATTAACGAAATAGAAAGGGATTCAAATGGAAACTATATCATTATGTCCATGACAACCTTCGAGAAGAAGATTCTGCTAGTAAATATTTACGGTCCTAATAAAGATAATCCTGAATTTTACGAAAACTTAAAGGGCAAAATACAGAAATATGAAAATCATACACTTGCTTTGTCGGTGACTGGAATCTTGTCCTCGATCCCTACTTAGATTATGATAATTATAGCAATATAAAACAATCCAAAGGCAAAAAAATGTGTTGAAAACATGATGGCTGATTTCGCTCTGTCAGACGTTTGCACAGATCATCACCTTTAAAGCAGAGTAGGTTAGATTTTTTTCTTATCTCAGAAGACCTTATGTTGAATTTTGAAGATGCAGATATTACACCTGGATATCGAACAGATCATTCAATGGTTGTTCTGAAATTGAAATTTGGGAAAGCTATTAAACATAACACATTCTGGAAATTTAACTGTGAATTGTTAAAGACAAACAATATGTAGACGAAGTACAGAATTCAATCGATGAAATCATTTGTGAATATTCGAAAGAACAGTATGACTAGAAACACTCTCTCGAATCCCACTTAAAGATGTTGACTTACTGTATCAGATAAAGTTTTTTATTGACTCTTTGCCTCATGAAAATAAGATCGAAAACTATTGCCTATGCTACTATGAGGAAAAAAAAGGCTTTAAAAAAAAAGATGATTTATTAAAAGAAATCGCTGTATTAGAAAAAGAAAATAAAACAGATGATTTTAAAATATTAAAAGAAAAACAACAACTAGTTACACTCAGAGAGAAGAAAATACAGGGAGTTATATTAAGATCAAGAGCTAAATGGATTGCTGAAGGGGAAAAAATATCAAACTACTTTTGTAATTTAGAAAGAGCACTATGTTAATAAAAGTATGACAAATTTGGTGGACAGCAATGGAACACTTATAGATGAGCCAAGTAAAATAAAGAAAGAAGTTCATTTATTTTATAAACGACTGTATTCCAAAACAAACCTAGATACATGTGTCGTAAAAGACTTAATTCAAGAGTGTCCAAAACTATCTAGAGAAGAACAAGATTCCTTAAATGGAGAAATAAGTTTAGAAGAAGCCGGCTTTGCTTTGAAAAACATGAAAAACGGTAAAAGTCCTGGTTCAGACGGTTTTGGAGCTGAATTTTATAAATTTTTTCTGGAAAAACTTGGTCCTTTTGTAGTTCGTGCTCTAAATCAGTCAGTGAAGGATGGGGAACTGTCAACCACTCAAAAAGAAGGAATAATCACCTGCATACCTAAACGGACAAATCGAGAGAGAATATAAAAAACTGGAGACATATTTCAATTTTAAATGTTCTGTATAAAATTGGGTCCGCATGCATCGCAAATAGAATTAAAAAGGTTCTTCCGAGCCTAATAAGTGAAGATCAGACAGGTTTCATTGCAAATAGATATCTTGGGATAACATACGGCTTATTTATGACCTAAAAACTATCTGGAAGTGAGACAATTACCCGGACTTTTACTCTGTTTAGATTTTGAGAAAGCTTTTGATTCTCTGGACTGGGAATTTTTGTTTAAAATTTTGAGAGAATATGGTTTTGAAAATAGTAATGTAGTTGGATACAAACATTTTATAAAAACATAAAAATCAACTGTTATAGTTAACGGTCAAACTTCGGATTGGTTTCACATTGAAAGAGGTTGTAGACAGGGAGATCCACTTTCGCCTTATCTATTCATACTATGTGTAGAAATCTTAGCAATCATGATAAGAGAAGATAAAGATATAAAAGGTGTTAAAATAAACAACAAAGAACTTAAAATATCCCAATTTGCCGATGATAGACAATTAATGAATAATGGAGATCGAATATCTTTTGAAAGATCTGTCCAATTAATAGAGAGATTTGGAAAGTTTTCAGGACTTTTCCTAATGCATTACAAAGGCTCAAAAATAAATATATGCAACATTTAAATATACAATGGAACCCTAATAAATTTAAAATGTTGGAATATGGTTCACAAATGATGTAAAACACTGTGAAAAGATAAATTATGCTGAAAAATTATCAGAAATAACAGCCTATGTTAAAATATGGATGAAAAGAAATATTAACTCCTCTTGGACGAGTTGCCGTGTTTAAAATCGTTGATTTTATCTAAATTGATTCATCTATGGATTTTACTTCCAAATCCACCAGATGACTTCATAAATGATGCCAGAGAATGTGTTTTAGGTTTATTTGGAATGTTAAACGGGTAAAATAAGTAGAAAAATTGCATAAAAAACATAAAGGAGGGGGGTTAGGCATACCCGATATTAGAAAGCATATCAATGCTCTAAAACTTACCTGGCTGAGAAGATTTAAAACAACAAAACACAAGTGGAAAAATATTGCTTGTGTAATGTATCCCTTTTTCGAAGAAATAGAAAAATATGTGTGAGCCCGTCTACGTCTCCGGCAATATCAGTAGTTTGAGCCTGTCAGTGTCTCTTGTTTGAATTGTCAGTTAGGTTTGGCACTGTCTCAAGCTTGAGTAGTCAGTTTGATTTGGCAGTGACTCAGCTGAGCTTGCCCATATGGTTACAAAGTCCCTCGTTTGAGCTTGCCAATTTGGTTAGCAGCATCTCATGCAGAGCTTGTCAATTTGGTTAACAAAGTGCCTAGTTTGAGCTTGTGTCCTTATCCTGTGCTTTGTTTATGTCCTTGGCGGTAACAAAACACCTGCCCCCCTCCTCCTCATTCGAATAATTTGCACTTTCCATATGTTTAGGTGGCAATATCTCTTTGTGTGAGCCTGTCTATGTCCCCGGAATTCAGTAGTTTGACCTGTCGTGTCTCTTTTTTGAATTTTTTCCCATTTTAGGTTTGGGGCACTGTTTTTCAATTTGAGTGTCATTTGTTTTTTTTGGCGTAATCCCCCCCCAAACCCCCAAACCCCCCCCCAACAACCACAACCAAAAAAAACCCCCATCCCTTTTTACCCTCAACCCCCCCCCCCCCCCCCCCCCCCCCCCCCTTAAAAAAATTTCTTCCCTTTTCAGAGTTTAGGGGGCAAAAACCATGTGTGAGCCCGTCTAGTCTCCGGCAATATCTATTTTGGCTGTCAAAGTCTTTGTTTAAATTGTCAGTTAGGTTTGCACGTCTCAAGTTTGAGTAGTCAGTTTGATTTGGCAGTGACTAGCTGGTTCCCGAATTATGGTTAACAAAGTCCCTCTTTTTGAACACCCCTGGGGGGCCCTCGCGGGCTGGGCATAAGCAAATTATTTTCTTTCTTGAGCTTGCTATTTGGTTGGCAGTATCTCAAGCTGAGCTTGTAAATTTTGATTGGCAATGTATTTCTCTTGTTTTTTTTTTAGCCTGTTGTTTTGGGTTTTGCAATGTCCCTAGTTTGGCTTGTCTTTTATTTTGTTATTAGTTTAAGAGTTTTTTAATGAAAGCCATTTTGCATAAATTTTTTCTTGTTTCTTTCTAGTAGGTGAACAATCGTCTGCATTCTTAATGTATTTTAGTGTCTGAGAAACCCAAAAAACCGGGGTTTTTGCCTTACCTATGCAACTTCTGTACACGAAATGTTTGCATGAAATTAGAATGAAAGAAAGGTACTAAAGACTTCGAATTTTCTCAGTGCCAGGGGTAAAAGACCAGCGTTAATGACAGTCTTCGCAATGTACACATTTGCTTTTTTACATTTTTTTCTAATTCCCCCGAAAGGATTGAACGTGTGTCCAATTCCATAAAAAATGAAAAGCCGTTTTTTTTTGCTTTTGCAAAAATCGCATAAATCCTGTTGCTACGGCATTTTTTTAAAGTATAGATTTGCACTATGATTTGTTGAAAAATTTAATTTGAAACCATTTTTTTTAAGTTCTGGAATTTGGGTTTTTTGAAAAATTTTTTGGGCCTTTTGATTTTTTTGCCCAAAAAAACCTTTTTCCCCCCTTTTGCCATAAAAGATGGTAGTTTCGGGGCACCAATCTCACTTTATAAATTTTTGCCCCTTGTTGTTTTCAATAATCGTTTTTTAACTTGTGTGCTTTCAATCAGCTTTTTCTCGTGACTGACGTTTTTTTTCCCTCATTTTATGTTTTATTGTGCTTATGGATCCCAAAAAATCAGCGGCGAGCACGAATTCATATTTTCAATGAACCTTAAAAAAAAAAAATTTTTTAAAGCCCCATAAAATTTAGAAAAATTTTAAAAATTCATTTTTATCGCCCGCCCGGGAAAATACATTGTTTTGTTACTTTTTTAAATTTGTACTGAAAAAATGGCTCCATTACAAAACTTCGGGAATGGATATTCAGCCTATCGAAGAAAACATGAAATGCATCAAAAACATTTTTCCAAAACATTTAACTTTACCTTTTTTAAAAAGCTTCTCAGGCCAAACTTTGCACCAATTTTTGTTGGGCCCCAAAAAAAAAAAAAAAATACCTTTTTTTTGCCATGAATGATTTTTTTTTTTCAAGAATTTTCCCCTTAAAAAAATATTTATAAAAATGTAAAGAAATTTTGGGGTTGTTGATGGCAATGGTGGCCATCGGGATCAAAACAATGGTTTTTAGGAGGGGGCCTTATTTCCAAAAAAGGGTTTAATTGCCAAATTTTTTTTTTTTTTTTTTTTTTTTTGGAAATTTTTGCGACTGTTCACAAAATTCAGAAGGTTATTCTTTATAAATGAGTCAGTTTTTTGGACGAAGGAAAAAATGATTTTTGCTAAAAAAAAAATTGTTTTAGGATGATTGCAAGGAAATAACCAAAAAACTTTTTGATAAAATTCTTTGAAATTTGTAGGTAAAGGTGTCCCCTATGTGGTAAAATTTCATGTCTTTCTGTTGAATATTTGGGTCATTACGAAGAATTTTATTCAAATATGAATGCAAAACACCTTTAGGACAAAGGGAAAACTGCATATTTTTTTAAAAAAAAATGTATGTAGGGATTTTGAAAAGGAAAAAACCCAAAAAAACTTTTTAAATAAAAATCCTTCTGCATTTTTTGGGGGAAAAGGTTTACATTAATATTTTGTCAAATTTCACGCCATTCTGTTTGAATATTTTTGTCAAAAACCCCCCCCAAAGGGACGAAAAAAAAAGAAATGAAGAAGTCTTTGCATTTTTCTCATTCATGTATGGGAAATGTGTGCTTTTTACCACTGTCACTTCAATCATTTAAACATCCCCCGGGAAAAACATACTCTGGGCCTCCTCAGGCTTGTGACTTCCCTCCCTTTCTTTCTGCTTTACCATGTTTTTCTTTCTTTGCGTTGTTGCTGTTGACGTCTTTTCTGCACGGGCTTTAACCCCCGAAATTGTCCTAGCCTCCCCAAATCTTTTTAAAATGTTTTGCCCCAGATTAAGCTTGCGCACCTAAAATCGAGGTTGCACTGGATCCCTTGTTGAAATTTCCCACTGATATCGGTACCTTTTTGCTCTGCAAACTGGGGAAAAGAAAGTTCCTTTGACGCGACCCGATTTATGCTTTGGTCTGTTAATTGCGTGAGTTGAAAGTTTAAAAGGGGTCTTCTTCTTATCATGAACAAAATTGGTTTTGTTGGGAGGCCTTCATTTCCCCCCTTTGGTTAAAGACCAACTGAAAAAAAATGAACGGGGCTTTGTAATGCAAAATTCAAGTATTCAAAAAGAGATGCTTTTATTTTCAATTTGAAAACCAAAAAAACTTTTCAGTGTGGGAATTTCGAAGTCAAAACAAGCACAATGAGCAAAAAAGAAAATATTGTTTTTTATTTAAAATTTGGGATTAAAAAAAACTGGGACGCAGGGAAAAAAATATAGAAACATACAAGACGAAATTCCTGAAAAAAAATTCCTAACAGTAAACTCGAACCCTAATGTGTGATACAGGTTGGGTTTTGCCTCATTACCCCAATTTTTTAGAGGGTTTACTTTTCATTCCGGGAAAAAATTTTTGGTTTTAGAGATTTTTTTTTTTTGAATATAATGAGTGCATCAAAGTTTTGGGGTTTTTTTTGTTTTTGTTTTTTATTAAAGGTGGGGTCATTTTTTGCCAAAAATTTCCCCAGCTTCAGGAGAAAATTCCCCGGCCGTACCATTAAAAAGTTTTTTGGGTTTTTTTTGGGTTTTTTTTGGGGGGGGGGGGGGGGGGGGGGAGGGGGGGGTGGGTGTCGGGGAGGGTGTTTGTGTTGTGAATTCCCGCCGCTGGAAGGTTGGGAGTATTATAAAAACCCACCCTTTTCAGTTCGCTTTTATTTGACACTTTTTAACTTGTAGGGGGTGTGTTGGTGTGGGTTTTTTTTTTCATTGTGTTTGAATTTTTTTTATAGCAAGGGGTGGGTGGGATATTTTTGTTATGTGTTGTTTTAAACAAAAGTTTGGGGTTCTTTTTAGCTGTTTTGTTGAGATAGTTGCTTTTATTGGTGCACTTTGTTCATATTTTGAAATAATAAAGCAGTCTTTGTTTAAAGACTTTTATTTACAACAATGAGAAATTCGTAACATTACCATAACTTTGAAAAGTAATTTCAGTCAATGACATGATTCTTGCAGAGTTGTTCATTTTTATTGTGTTTTAAAGTATCTTGGGGCAGTGCGCAGATATTTTGCCAACACTAACAATGAGGCTTCATTCTCATCCACAAAAAGTAATTTACACCCCCGCCAGGAGCCCAGACTTTTTTGCCGGAGCAAACAGGGGAGACACCAACTGCCGATTGGAATGACTCGGTGAGGGTTGAACCTTGACCCAGGTGGATGGTGCCATAAACCCTGACATCAGGTTGCAGGGTCCGTACCTGTACATCTGCTAAACCACCTGTGCATTTTTATTAATTGACATTGGAACCCCCTTTAAGAATATTATTTTACCCTTTTAAATCGGAATGTGAACAGTCTCAACTGCAAGAAGAACAAAAGACATCAATGAAAGTGCAAAACAAAAAGGAACCCCAAAAAAACCTGCTGGACTTGAAATGTTTTTTTTCAAAAGAAAAAAATCAAAATGTTTCTTCTGCAAAAACCCCGGAACGCTTGCATTTCTGAAAAAATACAAATTAATTAATCAAAAAAAGAAATAAACAACAAAGACACAAAGAAAAAAATTAAAAATGTTTTTCGCAAAAAACGGAAGGAAAAGCTGTCGTCATTTCTCAAACACTAACAAGAATTTAGATCAAAAATTTAAAAAAAATAAAAAAAAAATACAAAAACCCAAAAAAAAAAAATTTTAAACGGGTTTCTTCTCAAAACAAAGCTGGAACAGCTGTCGTCATTTCGAAAACACTAACTAATTTTAAACAAAAATTTAAAAAAAAAACCAAAAAAAAAACAAAAATAACTGAAAAAAAGCGGCAGACACACTCCACCCCTTTACATTTTTGTGGAGACTTTCCCGTCCAGACATAAATATGCATCTGCAAAAATTAGCATATGTACTCCACAAAGCTGGTATTGAGTTGTCAAAAAATGTTGAAAAAAAATTAAATTTAAATATTCTTAGTTTCAACCCGTCTTTATTTTTTTAGAGAACTGGGTTTTGATTTATTGAAAAAAATTTCCCCAGTACTTTACTTTTTGAGGGCCTCAAATGATGGAAAAGATCTAGGCAAAAAATATCCAATTTCAGGTAAACAATATTGGTGTGTGTGGTGGTGTGTGTGTGTGTTGTGTGTGTGTGTGTGTTTAGTTTACCCCACAGGTTCTGTAACGCATATTCTCAAAAGGAAACAGTGTCACTTGTGGCATGACGATGGGGGCGACGCAGAAATGTCGGTGGGGGGCAACCATTGCAATTGTTCCCCTTTTTTTTATTTTTTGTTTTTTTTTTCTGGGTGGGGGTCTTTGCTTTTTGCTTGCTATTGTTATTGTTATTGAAATTGCAAGGTGGACAATCCACCACATTAAAAATGTTTGGTTTTTTCGGGTGAAAACGTACATGTTGGGGTGCGCGCGCATGTTCGGCGCGCGCACCACACACACAAATACAGAAGAAACTGGGGCAGGGTTGTTTTTGTTTTTTTTTTTTTGTTTGTTTTTTTTTCTTCCCCCTTCCTTGTTTTTTCCTCCCGTCGTAATAGCCCCATTCCAAATTATTATGTTTGGTTTGTGATTAATTTTAAAAGGTAATCAAAGCCCCCTCTCTCCATGCGGTTGTCATTTATAAAGAATATGTTTTCCCCCCTTCTTAGTTTGGTTTTTGGGGTTTTTGTTGTTGTTTTTGTTTTTGTTGTTGTTTTGTTTTTTGTAACAATAGCCTTTTGTGGATGGGTTTTTCATGTACGAAAGCGGTGTTTGCAAAAATTGGTTTTCCTTTTTTAAACCACCCCCCTCAGTTTTTATTTCCCTTTTTTCAAAGCAATGCTTTCTTTGCTTTTTTGTTGTTTCTACCAAAGGGGAAATGATTCTCACGACAAAAATTTGGACTAACTTTTTAATTTTTTTGTGAAATACCCCATTGTTTTTCAATTTGTATAAGAAGTGATGTACGAGTAACTTATTTATGCAAAATGCCTTACGACTTAATATGGCATCAATAACGATTTCGTCCCTGAATTGCCAGGGACGTATTTCATTTTCTTAGAAAAAGTCACACAGTATCTACTGCCTTCAGGATACTCACTTCAATGAAAAACTTGAAAGATATGTAACGTCTGAATGGGGATATAGATGTTTCTTCTCCTCCTTTAAGTCAAATGCAAGGGGAGTTGCAATATTATTTAATAATAATTTCGAATTTAAAATTAACGAAATAGAAAGGGATTCAAATGGAAAACTATATCATTATGTCCATGACAACCTTCGAGAAGAAGATTCTGCTAGTAAATATTTACGGTCCTAATAAAGATAATCCTGAATTTTACGAAACTTAAAGGGCAAAATACAGAAATATGAAAATCATACACTTGCTTTAGTCGGTGACTGGAATCTTGTCCTCGATCCCTACTTAGATTATGATAATTATAGCAATATAAACAATCCAAAGGCAAAAAAAGTGTGTGAAAACATGATGGCTGATTTCGCTCTGTCAGACGTTTTTTGCACAGATCATCACCTTAAAGCAGAGTAGGTTAGATTTTTTTCTTATCTCAGAAGACCTTATGTTGAATTTTGAAGATGCAGATATTACACCTGGATATCGAACAGATCATTCAATGGTTGTTCTGAAATTGAAATTTGGAAAGCTATTAAACATAACACATTCTGGAATTTAACTGTGAATTGTTAAAAGACAAACAATATGTAGACGAAGTACAGAATTCAATCGATGAAATCATTTGTGAATATTCGAAAGAACAGTATGACGTAGAAACACTCTCGAATCCCACTTAAGATGTTGAACTTACTGTATCAGATAAAGTTTTTATGACTTTTTGCTCATGAAAATAAGATCGAAAACTATTGCCTATGCTACTATGAGGAAAAAAAAGGCTTTAAAAAAAGAAGATGATTTATTAAAAGAAATCGCTGTATTAGAAAAAGAAAATAAAACAGATGATTTTAAATTATTAAAAGAAAAACAACAACAACTAGTTACACTCAGAGAGAAGAAAATACAGGGAGTTATATTTAAAATCAAGAGCTAAATGGATTTCTGAAGGGAAAAAATAAAACTACTTTTAATTTAGAAAAAAGGCATATGTAATAAAAAGTA
>JAFLJL010006474.1:0-13195 GCA_018398815.1 Conus ventricosus
AAGTGCCCAGGCTGGTAGTGACATGATGGCTGATATGCATGTATACATTCACATATAGACCTACAGTCTTGTTGATGTTTGTTTTACCTGTTTGATATATTAAGTTTGGTTGTCTTCACATTAGCTCAAATTGTAACATTAGATTAGTGTTTTTTTTCATAAAACTACTGTAATTCTTTACCACTAATACCAGTTCTGCGGTTTCTTATTGATATATTAACATTTTGATTATGCACACGGTGCTTGTCATCAAAATGACGTGTGACATCAATTGTTTGTAAAGATCGCTATTTTAATGAGTACTTTTTTCAGTCGCAAACTCTAACTTGTCTTTAGAGAATCTTTTGAGCTCCTGGGGAGCCCTCTCATTTGACTGGATGTCTCAGAATAAGAATTGCTGCCTGCAGGAATTCCCCCCAGCTTTATTCCTCAACCATACCCACTTCTCTCTATCTAAACAAAAGAAAACAAAACAAAACAAAAACAAAACCCTAGCTAATCTAAATACTAACTGTTATCTAAATACTAACTGTTATCCTTGTGAATCAAGACTCTCCTCTCTCTCTCTCTCTCTCTCTCTCTCTCTCTCCTCTCTCTCTCTCTCTCTCTCTCTCTCTCTCTCTCTCTTGAGAACTAGAAGTGGGGGAGGGGTGTTCAGTTTCTTTTTTTCCCCCAAGGAGAAGGGGGTGAGATGATATTTGGGGGGAGGTGGTGAGAAGAGATGGTTTGAGGTTTGCTCCATATGGCCTTCAGCTATTCCTTGCTGTTAAAGACTTATAATACTAGTACAGACTCTACCATAAGTTAAGGACCATCTTGAAAGAAGAGTTGAATTTTGAAAAAATCACCGACAAGTATTGATTGGTAAATACTTTCAGGTCAAGCATTTTGAGTGCAAAAGTGATAAGGGGTTAACACTGAATACAGCAAGGCTTGTCAAAGCTGCACATACTCCACGTGCGGCATGGAAAGAGCATTTTCAAAAATTGCTGATTTCTTCAAAGTTTGCAAGTGGTTCTTAACTTATGGTGGGTTCTGTAGTGTGTAGCAGTTAAAACAAATCTAAGGTACAAATATAGTGGTATTTTTACTCTTGATTTATAATTTTTCTTCAGCTTCAGGGTTTTTTTGCCTCATGACCCCCATTAGGGGCTCTGCCCCCTGGACCCCCGCCAGGGGCCTTATCATCCCCCTGGACCCCCGGCCATTTTTATTGCAAATCATCTTGATACAACTCAGAGGCATAAAAACGCGAAAAAAAGAGACAGTGCACGATTGTTCACATTGTGAACAGACGTAAGCAATGTCGTTGGCACGTGCAACAAGGCAGTACGTGGTGTCTTGGCCTGTTGTAACCTCGTAACAGTGGGTGAATTTGCCGTCAGCGTTTTTGGCACGAGGTTGCATTTGCCATGTGGACACCTACGCCACGTCATCAATGTGAATTGCAACTCAATGTGGCCCCCATTGTGGGCTATAAATTTCCAAACCCCAAAAAAGTTCAAATCATCCCTTTCCCAAGGCCCAACATAATGCCGAACTTTCTCGTCAAGATCGTTGCATAGCAATGGGGCAACTGCAGGCCGGTTCCAATGAGGCAGTCGCTATCGCATTCGGAGTCCACTTTTTCCACCGTCAAATCGCCTTCTGGACCGCTTTCAAGCAAGAAACACCACTGATGACAGACCGAGGAGCGGCAGACCGAGGGTCACCACAGCAGCCCAAGACCGCCATCTTCTTCGTCAAGCATCGACGGAGCTTACCAAACCGCGGCCAACACAGCCAGGAACACCGTCGGCAACCATGGCAGCCAAATCAAGCAACAGGACCGTGCGTCGCCGACTGAACACAGTTGGTCTCCAATGCAGGCGTCCAGCCCGGGCGACCTACCTGACACTCCAGCATCGCCAGAACCGTCTGCAGTGGGCACAGATCCACGTGAAATTGGCGCCATCGGGACTGGGGCCGAGTCCCTCTTCAGTGATAAAGCCGGTTCTGCGTCGACCCAGGCGATGGCCGCATTCCGGATCGGGAGAAGAGCGGGGAACGCTTCACGATGCCCAACATCACCGAATGGGACCCATGGGGTGGTGAAAGCATCATGATCTGGGGGGCTATCGCAAAAAATCGCCGTATTGGGCCAGTCATCTTCCCGAATTGGGGCCAGGACGTGGTAACGGGGTCACTGGGTGTTCATACATCGACCAAGTTCTGAGGCCCCACATCCTGCCGCATTTCCAGCGGCATCCACAGAACCTGTTTCAGCAGGGCAACGCAAGGCCGCACACTGCCCGTGCTACGCAGAACTTCCTGGGCAGAACAACATCAATCTGCTGCCTCCCCAGCCCGTTCTCCCGACCTTAACCCAATAGAGCATTTCTGGGATGCCCTTCAAGGCAGTTGAACCAGCTCAACCCCAGACCCCAGACAGCAGCTCAGCTTGCTGTTGCTGTGGGCCAGGTGTGGTGGCAAGTCCCCCAAGGCAGACCAACACCTGGTGCGCTCGATGTTTCCCCAGGTGCAAAAGCTGTGATCAATGCTCGAGGTGGCACACCAGATACTGACATCCCGCGTTAACACAGGGGCAAGGTCAAGTTTTGTGACCTTATTTCTACCAGAATGAACTTTGAAAGGACACTTTGCGGTGTTCGATTGCTTTTCTCACTTCTATACCAGTTCAAAGGAATCGGGAGCCAAAAATTACATCAAAATTTCATACAGTTTTGGGGTTTTCGCGTTTTTTATGCCTCTGATATATTAGGACTGAGGTTGAAAGGATGAAACACAATCCCCCCCCCCCCCCCCCCCAAAGAAAAAAAAAGAAAAAAGAAAAACTGCACCTATAGCTCTGAAAATGTGCAGCATGATTCCATTTACCTTTGGGCCCTTATGCACGAACCCCCTTTAGGTTTTTTTTTTGTCTTTGGTCGACTACTTGCAGCCATGATGTCTTTTTTTTGTTGGTTTTTTGGGGTGTGTTTTTGGTTTTTTTTTTTTTACACAATAACCAGATGGTGACCTACTTTACAACTTGATGGGACATATCAGAAAGTGCTTTACTTCTATAATATTTGACATTAGTGACATTAGAAGGTCAATTTTTCCCCTTGCCCTGGTGCATGTCCTTTTTTCTGCAGAAGTTTTCAAGTCTTCTTCTTTGTCCAGTAGAGATCTGGTCGGGCTATTAAATGGCGGAATTAGCATATAAGGTATTACTGCTTTGGGCAGTTTAAGGCATGGGTTTGTTGGTACAACTTTTTTATCCCCGGCCTCATCAACCCCGGAAAAGATGAAGATGGCGGTGGAGGGGGAAGGATATTGAAAATGGCTCCTCCATATGCATCTGTCCGTCCGTCGGACCGTGCATCACAAACTGTTTTCTAGGGTGGAACAACCAAAACGATTAAAGTTACATTAATGAAACTTGGTACACACATTTAGCATATGCTGTACTTGTGCCTTTTAATATTTTGACCAGTTCCCAAATTGAATATTGTCCATGCACACAAGTGTAAACTTAGTCTGTCCGTCCATCCGTCAGTCCGTGCTTCACAAAACGGTTTCCGGGGTGAAACTCCAAAACTATAAAGTTACACTTTCTGAAACTTGGTACACACATTCAGTTATATGCAGTGCTTTGGGCCTTTTTAATACTTTGAACTGTTCAAGATTGAACTATTTTTTGCCGTTTTCCATGGAAACACAGTGTAAACTTATCTCGGCTTCTGTCCGGCATCACGAAACTGTTTTCTGAGGCTAAAATCGCCAAAAGTAGTGAAAGTTACATTTATGAAACTTGGTACGTACAATTGAACAGATACTGTACATGTGCCTTATTGATATATTGACTGTTTTCATAATTGAATATTTTTTTTGGCGTTTCCATGGAAACAAGTGTAAACTTTCCCGTGATCAAACGTTGTCCAACGTAGCGGGGATATTGATGACTATGTCTTCTGTTTTTAATTTAATCATTGAAGTTGGTGTTTCATCCAGAGAGTTCCCACCATTTCGTGTAATTTAACACAGATCACATGTGTTTTAACAGATGACGAAGAAATCAAAAAAAGAGGAAGCAGCCTGACAGCTTTCACGTGTGTTGTCAGTATCTACTGAAAACGTAAGGTGAACTTATGGCTACTGTGAGTTTCACTTTTGGTTTCCTAACTCTCAAATCCTCTTGGATGTCTGCTATGTCGCGCCACTACAAGGTGCATTAATAGTGGTGTTTTACTCTATCTTGAATCAAAAGGCTACTGTCCTCAGAATGATGGGTTCGAGCTTGGATGACATGTCAAAAAGGGGGGGGGGGGGGGGGGGGGGGGGGGGGGGGGGGGAAGTAAAAAAGTTTATAGAAAAAAACTTAAAAAGGTAAATATAAAATCTGTCTACAAGCCAGTAAAACAATTAACTGGGGAATATCAAAGATTTCTCAGCAATGATCCAAGGTGAGGATTCCCCAAGTGCAGCGACTTCGTCACTTGTCGGTGTTATCTTTCCAGCTTATAGCTGGTACCCGTTTATAACCTAGATCAAGTGGAAATGGAAGCATGCACCTTACTTGCTTGCAGCCTGTAAAAGAACCCACGGGCAACAAAAGCGTTGTCCCTGGCAAAAAAATTCAGTAGATAAAAGCCCACTGTCATAGCGATTAGATAAGGGAAAACAGTAACATACTCACGCATGAAAAATCAAAAAAATGGCTTAGTTCTTGTATTTTTTCCCTTGACATGCACTAAAGTGAATGAGAGCTAGGGCTTTTCCCTGTTTGTTAGTCATTTGATACGATCGCTTCCCTTCGCTGTTCATATTTTAAGGATAGACTATTTTTTCATCCCTGGCTAAAAATCCTAAAAGAATGAAAACTCTGAAATCTTTGCCCTCATGCATTGATAAAGATGGCGAGTCCTCTAAGCAGAAGAATGATCAATACTTTCCTCTTGCAGGATAGCTACAGATCTCAAACGTTCATGTGGATTGAAACATAAACATCTGATTTGTCATGCATGCTTCATTGGACGTAGATTCATAACACACATATGGAACATTTCAGTATATAGTTATTAGTGATTTCATGAACTTGACTGGTAACGATCCTTTATGCCACCCCGCTGGTGCAAAACGTAGCTGTACATTTTGCTGTTTTGTTCCTTACCCATTTGATATTTCTGAACTATATTTGACGGTGCTTTTCACAGATGACCCTGACAATTATGGAGTTTTGGCCCGAGTAGTTTTTAGCGTGCTGTAGACTCAGAAACAAAAGGTCCGCCAGGTTGCACCGCGCAGCTTGCGGTCGCCGCAGTCAGAAGGAAATTTTCCTCTGGCGTGAGTGTCGGGGTCGGTCGGGAGTCGGGGGGTCTTCGGGGTACGGGGGGGTGTTTTTCGTGTAGTCGGGTTTTGTTCGGGTTTCGGTCTGGGGTACTTTTCGTGGTTGGAGTACGGAGGTTAGTTAGTGGAGTTTCATTCGGAGTTCGGGGGGGGGTTCGGAGTTCGGTGGAGTTCTGGGCCTGTACTTTTGCTGACGTCTATTATCCAATCACGCCCGCAAAAGTTTGGTATGTTACTGCCCTTGTGGCAGGGTTAATCAAAAGCGGTCACACTCGTACTCGTTCCACTACATAGGTGTTCTCAAAGTGTAACCGTTTGAAGGTATGTAAAAAAAAAAAAAGCCCACATACATACACACAAAATCAGCTGGGCTGCTTATTCCCTTTAGTCAACCTTGAGTGTGTTATTAAGTTAATTGTCAGTAAGGCTTGAGGTATAGGAGTACTCAGAAATGTTGTATATAAAACTTGAGTCTTCTAATACAGCTTAATGAGTGAATGGTGCAGGAGAATCTGCAAATATATGGGAGTAGGTTCTATTGTTGTATAGTTCTCCGCCAATCACTCTGGTACATATGCAAATTCTCTCCACCAAAATAAGGCTATGAGCACAGTTGGATAGAAATTCATCTGTTTTGACAGTTTTTTCGTACCCCGCCAACATTAAGAATTGCAGCTCGCTGACATCATCGGATTAATTCCATTTTTTTTTTTTTGTGGGGGGGGGGGGATAAACAGTGTTATGCGCGGAGCTTGCTATGGGCTGAATACAATCCCCAAATAAAAAGAAATGCAGCAACATAACATATTAATGTCACTTCTGAAATTTAATTTGGCAGTGTCGAATAGGATACTCAGACAAGGGTATAAAGTCCCCTCTGAATCTAACAGCTATGTTTAGTATTTGTGGGTATGTTAAACACTGTAAAGGGGTACTCAGAAGTGGGATCTAAAACCTCAGACCTGTGAATCATGACTTGACAGGTGTGTGTAGGTGTGTTTTCCTTTTTCCTGACCCATCGAATATGTCATCATCTCAATAGAATTGCAGACATTTTTGCTGGTTTTTGTTTTCAACAGTACTGGAGGGAAACTCCATCAGTTTCCCAGACTCCTGTACGCTACAGCCGTTGAGGATCAGCCAACACAAGTTTCAGACTCGACTACTTTGCTTCTTCCAGGAAAAACCTCCAGATTGATGGGTCCCATAATTGATTAACACTGTTTTTTTCAATATTTCATATTTCTCCCGTCAGAGGTAAAATGTTGTGTTTTTGGCATGAGGCATACGCACCACTGTATCATGTGCGGAAAGGTGAGGGCTTTTTTTTTTTCTTTAATCACCATTTGATTTGACTTGACTCCAAAAGCGTGTTTCTTTCTGAGATAAGGAAAAA
Organism: Conus ventricosus; assembly: GCA_018398815.1. NCBI lineage: Eukaryota > Metazoa > Mollusca > Gastropoda > Neogastropoda > Conidae > Conus > Conus ventricosus. Next base: position 6,728 of record JAFLJL010006474.1, read on the forward strand.
AGGTCCCACAAGTAGTAAGCTTTTGTATGTCCTCTCTCATAATAGGCCTAACTTAAGTTTTTGATAAACTACTTTTAATTCTTTGCCAAGGTTCAGTTGTATCAAGGTCAATGGGATCAGAAGGTTAACATATTAAAATGGGAGATATGGTTTGATGAGATACACTTTGACGTGGACATCATTATGGTGACTACATGGGCAAGCATGGTCTTTCGGTGAGGATTAGGACTAAGCAGAATACTACTCCCAAATTCTTTGGCCAAACCAAGACAGCAACTCTTATCTGTGGAACATACAAATCAGATCCTGTGGAAAATAAAAATGGCTTCATTCAGGCGTTTCATGCTACTCAAACAGTTACAGAAACCAGTTACTGAAGCTGGGCCAAAGCCTCTGCTCACGAGATTGCGTGTTGTTATGGTGTCAAGTGGATGGGGCTCTGGTCACACTCGGTTGCCGCGAGAGCTGAGTCGCATGACAGTCTATTCGTTCATAGATAGTATCTATGGAACAAATATGTCTTGTTATACAAATGTGGTAGGCCGAGCATGTTTTCCTCTGTGAGATTGTGAGGGGTGGGGTGGGGGGGGGGCCGTTGCAAAATGTACTCAGGAGAATAAAGTATCAACCTCCCAATAGCAACTAATTTGTAATACTCCGCTATGAACAATGCACAGTCTCCACACTTCCACATGCGCTGTCCTCGAAGAATCCTGAGTATCAGCGGAACACTGTCCCCAACAAGACTGTTCTGGGCACAGGCAGGAATGCCCAGCATGTTTCGCCTTGCTGCAGCAAGAGGCGACTGAGATGGCACGGCCATGTTTGGCCAAAATGGATGATAACCGAATAACCAAGGGATGTGCTGTGTGGTCAGCTTGCCACCGGCTTCTCCAGACCTGCAGGGATGACCTGTCCTCTACTACAAGGATGCATGTAAACGTGACATGAAGGCAGGCAGCATCAGACCCAGCAGCTGGAGCAAATGGCCACAGATCGCACAGCTGGAGGCACGCCATCAAAGGCAGGCACCCAGACCAGTGAACAAAGGAGAGAGGACCAGTGGGAAGAGAAAAGAGATTGCAGACGGCAGAGGATGTATCAGCACACCCACGAGCAGGTGCAGACTTTACCTGTCAACAACTGCACAGAGCCTGCGCTCCAGGATTGAATCTAACATCCACAGCAGGGACGCTGTCCACTCAAAAACCGAAGCTGACTAAACCCTGGCGCGAACACCATTGTTCTCATGAGACAGAAAGAAATGCCAAGTTGTCTTTTTTTTTTTCAAACACACCAACCTTCGCACCAGCCATCATTGCTCTTTTCTGACTGTTCAAATGTGCATCCTCACCCTTCACACGATATACAGTGCATACAATATGTGAGTGTGACTGAGAATAACATTGTAAGTTATAAATAATGTATCGCAAAATTTGGCGGAGGCCCCCAGATTTGACAACTAGACCCTCAGATTTTTCAGAAAGGATCCAAGACCTCTCAGTTTTTAAAGTTTCATGGAACCAATTAAATCATATTAGTATGTGATTGTAAACCAATGTACATGGTTCTCACTGCAGTGGAGTGTTGCTTAGTGGTTAGTAGCATGCCCGGCGTCGCGAATCAATGGTCATAGATTCAAACCCAGGTTTGGCCAGGATTTTTTTAAAAACCCCTCCACTGGACCTCTTCAGTTTGTGGGGGGGACTGGGCTGTCAGAATGATAAATGAGAAAGCGCGGTCTCACCGTGAGCAGCCTGCAGGTTACGTTCCATAAAAGAACCCACGCAAAAAAGAAGCATGTCCATTGCAAAATTCAATCGATACGCATGCCACTGTCAGCAGGAAACAATAACAGTAACACAATGCAGGAAAAAGACAAACACTGGGTGCGCCGCACAATGGCGATGCGCTCCTCATCTGAAAAGCATTTCCCAAATTTCACATGGATCATTTCCCAATTGACCAAAAAAATACCGAAAATTTGAACTTTTTTGGAGTATATCAGTCAGTCCGTGTCCAACTATGACCTCCAGAAGACAGAGAAGCAGGCTGCTGTCTTTTAAAGCCTGGCCTTGAATTGGATTATGGTGGAGATGCCTTGCCCAGATACCGCCCCCTCTCGTCTTCTCGGCAAAAAGAAGCTTCAGAGAGTTGGCGTTGCCCGAAGGTCCATAAAAAGCCAACCAGTCTCAATGGCTGCAGCACTAAAGAATCAAAGTCCAAAGATGCCTCCTAGTTGAGACCTAGTCTTTCACAATAGACAAAGCTGTAAAATGGAATCCCAGGTGAGTGGGAAATCATAGAATCATACATTTCCACTGTGCTGTTTGGCCCAAGATTTCATGCCTCAATAACACTGTGACAAAATCCATGTGACGGAGTACTTCCTTTTTTAAATACTCCAATTTTGGTGATTGGAAAACCTCCAGCAAATTTGAGTACACAGGCCTGCGTGTTTATTGGGAGAAGAGTGAAATGTTCACCATAGAAGTTTTCAGCGATATAATTTTCTGTCAGTATAATGTGTACTTTAGAAACCGTGAGGCCTACTATACTCTGTTTATTTGAACAGTTTATTGCATATCGCAGAGAAAAGGTGGACTTCTCTCTCTCTCTCTTCTCTCCTCTCTCCTCTCAGTTCTCTCTCTCTCTCTCTCTCTCGTCTCTCGACTCCTCTCTCTCTCTCTCTCCTCTCTCGCTCTCTCTCTCCTTCTCTCTCTCTCCCTCTCTCTCCGTCCTCCATCTCTCTCAACGACACTCTCTCGTCTCTCTCTCTCTCCTTACAGGTATTTATTGTGCTGTGGCGAAGATGAAGAATCGTTCAAAAGAGGATAGTGAAAGTTTATTTAAATTTATCCTAAAGAGTAACGAAAGTACAATGTTCGATTGAGGGTAGTCCTAACGCAAATCTACGCTAGCGCGGGCCTTAAACCTTATCAGCATTTTGATGAAATAAGAAACTGTATGAGGCGGGAGGTTGGTAGAAATCCAACAGTTGAACCTTGTCTCAAGATTGTACATCTTCAGCATGTTGGGCTTGATGGTTTATTTAACAACGAAAAACGGTTTATGGGATTACCTAAGGTCAACAGGAGGATAATCAGTTGCATTGAAGCGGGAGAACTGTGGAGAGACGAATAAACATTCAAATTGATAAAGAAGAAGAAGCCGATAAAAACCGCTTAATGTACATTTGATATTTAATATATGATGCGCAGCTGAAATATATCAAGAACACAGATTAAAAGAATATTACATTACTACATTATTTTTTTCATATTTAAAAAGCTGTCTGTTCAGGTTTTATCCAAATGTGCCTACAGCGCCAGATTCGCCAAAAGAGGGAAGTAGAAAGGCCCAAACATAAAAACCTTCAGATTAACAAACATTACACAAATGCAACAACAACTAGCGTGCACGACCTTTCAAAAACAGCAAAACCAAACGAAGTATTCTGCTGCCCTTTAATGCTGTTACTTAATGTTAATACCTGAACATGCAACTATAGGCGCTCTATCACAGGAACGAGGTAAGGACTCTTAGCAACGGGCATAGGCGCACCAGCGGCTTACCTCTAGCAGTTTTCTTTAGGCCTCTGGCCTGTGTTCATTAGCTGTTAGGCTGCTGCTGAGGCAAAAAAAATAAAAACTAAACTCCAAAAGGCAACACGGCTATGTTCAACTAAAAACGGCTAAACTTAGTTCGTTCAAACTGACATAAATAAAGCACAAGCTGACTCAAACATCACGGATGAAGAATTTAATCGTTTACAGGCCGATTTTGATGACTACAAAAGACAAAAGTTTGATCTTCAAAGAAAGGCGAGGACAAGTTTTTCTTAACAGCCAGACCCCGAGCAGATAAAAAGGAATGCTTAAAAAAAGTAAAACGAAACATTAAACTCTGTTCTAAACACTCACATTAACAACACCAAAAGGTGTTTATACTTTAGTTTATGAGTCCAAGCACAAAAAGACCGTTGATATTGATTCTGATTAAGCCGTTGATTTTTTTTAATTTAAATAAATATGTTGGCTTAGAAAAGAAAGACAGCATGGCAAGATAATATGAAGGCCCAGATGAATGTTGAAGGAATGCTCGAGAAAAGAGCGTTTGTCAAGAGCACTGAATGATATTGATTTAGAAGTTATTAATCCAGAAAACGTGCGGGCAAGCGTTGTACATGCAATTTCTCAAGTTCCAAGTAAACTAACAATAGACCCGCCAGTAAAGTAATGTTAGCTGTTTTAATCGACTATATAACAATAAATGAAGAAAATCTAGAAGTCTGGGTCTCAACTAAACAACAGACTATTCTTCTCATAACGACTTAACACCCGGTTGGGCAGACGAACTGCTTACCACAGTTTGACGCTGCCGCTGAAGAAGCTAAAATGAGAGGCTCTGGTTGGTCAGAGGGCGAAGTCTTAGAGATTAGATTAAAACAGGCTAAGTATAGCACCGATTGTAGGCAAGGCTTACATTCCGCTACCTCGAGAGTTGGTTTTCAAAGAGAACAGTTTTAAACATAAAGAATTCAGACGACAAATGTTTCATGTGGTGTGTTCTTGCAAGGCTGCATCATGTCCGCGAACACGCAGAGAGAGTGACTAACTATCGGCAATACACCAAAGATCTTAACTTCAATGGAATATCCTTTCCTGTTAGTGTAGATCAAATTGATCAGTTTGAAGAACAAAACAAACCAATAACTGTTAATATTTACACATGGGCTGAGGAAACAAATCTACAGCCAATAAAGTGTCTAAGAACAGCCCAACGATTGGTGATCCAGACAAAATCATGTTGACTTACTACTGATGTTTTCACCAGCAGGGCTACCACCATTACACATTGATACGCACGATGAGTAGACTAATGAAGCATACTTCAAAAGATCACGGCAAACAAGAATCTGTAGAAAATGTTAGCAAGAATGCCATCTGTTCAAGCCGCGAGCGAACATAAGAAACATTGTAAAAGTTCTGTAACTGTAATACAGAACTAATTACACCCCCACCCGGATCTAAAGTTAGTTTTAAAACTGGAAACGGCTGCAAAATTCTCCATATGTTTTTACGCAACTTTGAATCACTCATTGTTCCTTAGAAGGGCCAGCGCCACAATTGACAAAAACTTCGAAAAACAGTCTTAATGAGTAATCATCAGATTGTTCATTTGCCTTCATTATTTCAGGTCGGATGGCGTTCATTCAAAGCCAGAATTATATAGAGGGCCAAATGCCGCAGAATACTTCTTAAAACGCACGCAGAAAGTGCGTAATGACTGTTCTAATAATCTAAACTTATCTGAAATCAAGATGACGCCTGAAGACCAACAGTATGACTCAGCCACACATTGTTGGATTTGCGGTTTAGGCCTCTCATCAGACGCGGCGAATCCAAAAGTAAAGAGACCATGATCACATTAGCGGAAAGTTTAGAGGAGCAGCACACAGTAAATGCAATCTTCAACTAAAGGTTGACCCAAAGACATGGAAGCTGCCTGTATTCTTTCACAACTTGCGAGGTTATGACTCTCACCTATAATGCAAGCAGTAACCAGCGCCTTCAGGGTAGCATGCATTGCACATCATCAGAAAAGTACATGTGCTTTAATCTGAATAACATGTCTTTTTATGACTCTATGCAACACATGATGGGTTCGTTAGCTGCCCAATAACGGAAGAAATATTTGACCCAACTCTCGTTAGAAAGGGTGTTTACCCTTATGAATACATGAACAGTTGGGAAAGGTTTGAACGAAGATACACTTCCGCCTAAAGGCGCGTTGTTTTCTAGTCTTAGAGGAAAGGACATCAGTGATTCTGATTACCAGCATGCTCAAGATGCGTGGCAGAAGTTTAGATTGTAAAACGATGGGAGACTATCATGACTCCTACTTAATGGCCGATACATGTTGTTGGCGACGTCTTTGAAAATTATAGAAAGACCTGCATGAAAACATTACAGTTTGGATCCTGCGCATTACATTTCTGCGCCCGGATGAGTTGGGACGCTTTCTTAAAGTTTACTGGAGTACAGATTGATTTATTGTCTGACCTACCAATGATTCAGATGATTGAGAACGGATTGCGTGGAGGAATTAGTATGGCGTCGCATCATTACTGTAAAGCAAACAACAAATACTTGGACGATTATGATCCAAGTAAAAGGTCTAACTATCTCATGTATAATTTAGATGCAAACAATCTGTATGGATGGGCAATGGCGCAATCACTTCCATTACGTAACTTTAAAATGTACACAGGCGGCGATCCGAATAATATTCAAAAGGCATTAAAGTGGTTGGGCAGTTTAACGCCTGATCAACAGCGTGGTTTCATTCTAGAAGTTGACTTAGAATATCCTCAGGAACTCCATGACCTGCATAATGACTATCCATTAGCAGCAGAAAGTCTAAAGATGGATCCAAGAGAACCACCTAAACTTGTGCCTAATTTCC
>JAFLJL010006475.1:0-10808 GCA_018398815.1 Conus ventricosus
AGTCTACCTCATGCTATATGGACTGCAATTGGTATGCAGCTCTACATTTCCTTTTTTTCCCTCCTTCCCTTAGAATTAGATTAGTAGAAAGAACTCGTGGAGAGCGTGGCGAAGAGTCCTCAAAGGAAGCCCCTCAGGCAAGTGTTTCGCCCTTATCTCTGACACTCGGGGGGGGGGGGGGGGGGGGGGGGGGGGGGGGGGGGGGGGGGGGGGGGGGGGGGGGGGGGGGGGGGGGGGGGGGGGGGGGGGGGGGGGGGGGGGGGGGGGGGGGGGGGGGGGGGGGGGGGGGGAGGGGTTGGGCCACACCCGGTTCATGACTCCGGATGTCCCTCTGCGCCCCTTTTTTTTCCCATCTTGGGACGAGCCATGGCTGGGATTCGAACCCATGACCCTCTGGAATGCTCATTTTTCGCACCCTAACCACTGAGCCACTGGGACACCTGATATTTGTGAGAAATTTAAGCCTTATGAAGTTCACGTTTGTTCCTCCTTGACCAGATCCAGCTTGAACCCCTCTCTGCTGCTTCTGCCATTGCTTTCAGGGCTGCTCTGTTTTTCTTCCCTCCCTGCAACTGAGAGCTGTTTCATGAGGCTGTATGCAGACGTCTGCAGTGAGGACTTTGACCTGATAGCCTTCTCTCCTCAGGCTGTTTGCCAGATCAGCATACTTTTCAGTCTTGTACATTTGAGCTGCCTCCATTCTGTTCTCATATGGCACCGTGAGCTCGATCATGATCAGCTGCTTGGTTGACTGAGAGTGGACTACTATGTCTGGTCTCATGCCACTCTTGTTGATGACCTCTGGGTGACTCTTCCATTCTGGGAGGTCTGCAGTGCACTCCTAGTCATCTGCCCCGTCCAGCAGACTCTGCCTGCATGTTCCGAGTGGCACTGTTGTTCTTGCCATGATTGCTGCCTCCTGCCGTGAAGAATGTTGCAGGTGCTTTTGGAGTCCTGATTGTCCCTTTTGTGATGTTGTACTAGCCCAGACTATTTGTACAATCTCTTTGAGCACTTGGTTGTGCCTCCATGTGTACCTTCCTTGACCAGGGCTACTTTACATGAGCTTAGGACATGCTCCACTGTTTGTTTTTCATGGCAGAGGGGCATGCAGGATCGTCTGTTTTTCCCCACTTCACCAGGTTTGTATTTGAGGGCAGAAGGTCATATGCAGATCTGAGAATGAAGCTGATCCTGAGAGGGGCCATGTGCCAAATGTCATTCCAAGTGAATCTTCTTTGGAGTGCATTCTCCCACGTTGTCCATTGCTCTTGCTGGCTCTGCTGGACTGCTTTTTAGAGTCTTTTTTGTTTTTTTTCTTTTCTCATCTCCTGAATTATCATGTCTCTTTGGGCTTTTCCTTTGGCCTTTGACCACCATTCAGTTTTGGTCACCCCCCAGTCCTTGTCTGTTGGTCTGTGTGTGTCCTGTTATTTCTCTGATCTTGAGACTTTCTTGTGTAGAATCCATCGTCTCTTGAACTTTCCATTTTCCGCCTGTCTTCAGCTGGGGCTTGATTGCTTCTACCACCTTGTCTCCTGAGTCCTCCAGCATGCTTTGAAGTCTGATCTTCCCTGCTTTGTATTCCTCCAGGATGGATTTCAGTGGTAGTTTGAGCTTTGCTTGGCGACAGTACAGCGCTATGTCAGTCAGACAGGGTGGGACACCAAGCCATTTCCTTGTGAACTTGTTTGATTTGGCTTCCATGCCTCCACTATGCTGGTGCAGATGTCGTATATCATCAGAGGCCATAGGAGCTTTGGTATCAGCATGAGCTGCAGACACCAGACCTGTATTTGTCAGGGAGCCCACACTGGTCAATGGTCTCCAAGCCTTCTTCCGACATTTGTTGGTTTCTTTTGCTCTTTGTGTGTCTTTCAGCGTTCATCATACCATCTTTCAAGGCTCTTGACGGGCTCTTCTGTGACTGTTGGAATGGCCTGGTTGGCAACACCGAAGACCACAGATTCGGTCACGTTTCCTTTCCTCAGTGAGAGACTCCGTGATTTCTTTGGCTTGAATTTCATTCTGGATGAGGCAGCTATGTCGTCCAGCCTCTCCACACATGGCGTGTCTCGTCTTCTCTTGATGAAATCACTGTAGTGTCATCCATGAAGGCCTTGAGAGGGGGCACCTTGTATCCATCGCCAAGGTCTGTTTGTCTTGCGTTGCTTGCTGCTGCTTTCAAGATGACTTCCATTGCCAACACGAACAGTATTGGGGAAATTGCACAGCCCATTGCAATGCCCACTTCCAAGTTGATCCATCTTATCATTTCCTTTCACCCCCCTCCCTCCCATTAATATTAGTATTAGTACTATTATTATCATTACTATTATCAATGTTGTAGTTACAATTTTTGGGTTCCTTTTCTTTTCTTTTCTTTTCTTTTTTCAAAATCATATTTCTGTATCATGCTTTTATTTATCAATACTATTATTACCATTACCGTTGGAATAGTTGTTAGCATCATCATCATTTATTATCAATACGATTGTTATTACTGATATTGCCAACACTACCATAAACATCACCATCGCCATCACCACTAAGACCGTTGCCATGGCAACCGTGCTGTTTAATAAGCCTCTAACCCACTCTCCTTTCTCCCATACTACAGCTGCTATTGCCATACTATCACCATAGAGTAGTAAGTAGTCCTGTTTTTATTCATTTTTCAATATTTTGATCATCATCATTACTGTTATCATTGTTCCTATAAGTAATATAATTATCATAATTGCTACCTCAACCCACACATTATCTCCTTCCTGACAGCCTCGTTTGGCGTCATATACTGTACCATGTCAGACAATAGCATTCACGGCAGTTAGTCAGCTCTGCCAGGCCGAAGTTTTTGTGTGGCTAATGCAGTAATAAGACAGTCACGTGATGCCACCCGCTTCCGCCGTAGGAAGAAGCCAGTGTCAACCTCCCGTACCTCATTCTCTCTCGGCCTGCCGTCCAAGCAAGATAAGTCTTGTGCTCTGTCTCGCCTTCTCTTTGCCGTTGTGTTAAGATAGCTTTGTGTTTGCTTATTTGTTGTGGCTTGCTCGCTTCACCCTTTTACTCTTGAACCGGTGGGGCTTTGGTTTGGTGCGCTTTATTTACCTATTTAACCGCGCCATCCTCGCCTTTGTGCCTTTGTCTCGGCACTCGCGACTTCGCCTTCCGTTCTTTCGATATTCGAAAGTACGACCTCTTGATCTGCCCACTGGTGCGCATTTATGTGTACCAAATTTATCACTGGTAACGATCTCCTCATCTACTAACTGGTGCACATTTATTAGTACCTCCTTAGCATTATTACAAGGTACACCTGGGGTATTTACTCTTGTGCGCCATTGCGCGTCACTCTTGACGATCGATCCCTTCTCGGTCAATCGATCCGCCATCTTCGATTGTGCCACGCCGGTTGCCGTCTCCGCCATGTTGCCTGACCTCACACACCTTGTTTGGCGGTACTCGCTTCCCCGGGCTCATTTCCTGTACCTTATTTATCATTATTACAGGTATAGAGATTGTCTTGCGATCTCTTGATCTACCAACTTGTGCACACTTAGTAGTACCCCATTAGTAACATTAGTTATTCGATCACATGTTTCTCGCGTTTGTGCTTTCTTCTCGGCACTCGCGTTTTCATCTTCATTTACCGCACTCCCAGTGCCCATCACGAGGTGGTTCGAGCTCTTTTCTATCCCTCGATCCACCTCTTTGTCTCCTCTTTGCGATCGTGCGTTCCGTGATTGTCTCGCCACCAGTGCCCAACATGGTGAAGGACATTAACGGGTCGAGCCTCTCCTCTGTTCGGGAGTCGCTCCCTTGCCCCGGAGGACCCGCATGTCGATTCCAGGGGACAATCCGCTCGCACCTAGATGAGCGTACTGCCGGTGTGGAGGAGGGTTCCGCGCAGGGGACGCGGGGACCATCGTTACGATACCTCCTCTGCCCGTCCGGCGGTACACACGATCGTTGCGTTCGGAAGCGAACAGGCAATCGGCCTTTATTGCCAACGGTTTTTCTTTCTACACTGTAGAAAATCCAAAGGCAAGGCTCCCCTGAAAGGACCTGCCCGTTCAAAATCTTCCCGCTCCCTGGCCAAATCGCCTGTTCGCCTTCGGTCGCACACAGAGACTCTCCTATCAGGCTGCGTCCCGCGACCCTCGGCCCCCGGGGAACCTTACAGAGGCGCGGACCGGCACAGGTGACGACTCGCGGCCGGAATCACCGCCCGTCACTCGATCAGATGAGACTCGTGGCGTTAGCTTGCCCCCCCACTAACCGTCACGCTGTCCCATCACGCTCTCCCCAACCGTGTCCGAGTGCAGCCACCACTCTGACACGAGGAGCGTCATCACTCCGGTGGAGGAGTTGTGGGCAGTCTTTGGTGGGTCTCCCCCACTGACCATAACTCCGGGTCAGGGACGCAGGCATCGACTAGTCGGATCTGCGCCCTCACCCCCGACGGTCGAACCACCCCGATCGACTGTCGCACTTTCCCCTAGGGGTACAGGACGTTGGGGAGCGGACTTCTTTCGCTCCCCTATTGGGCAACGTCTGCAGTCCCGTTCCTCCGTGGGGAGGATCGACCAGCGGGACTAGGGGTAACCTTTGGTCCCTTGAGGTGGTCTCGTCACTGCAGCCTTCCCAGTCCGCTTCCACGCGGCCAGGGGGCTCGGCTACCATGCCACCCACCGGCCACCCTGCCATGCAGGGGGCCGGCATTGGACCGCACCCGGGAGACGCAGGAGGCAGTGCTCTCCCCGGGGCGGGTACGAGAGAGCCGCCTTCTCGCTACCCACCTCATGGTGCCCCAGGTTTACCCGGGTCCCCGAGGAAACCCTGCCCCAGGGCCGCCACAGCCCTGCGTACTCCCCGGGGACCGGTGGCTCCATGCCCCCGAGAGGAACCAGTGGCTTAGGGCTGACACCCATTCTGACTCCATCTTCGGTCGCATGTGGCATCCGGCTTCTTTCAGCTGGATCGACCTGGGTCCCCCTCCCTCTCGGGCGCTGTCCGATCGGCGATCCCCTAGTCTGCCTGCCGAGTATGGAGCCACCAGGGACCCGTCCTCGTATTCCCCCACTAACCCAACGAGGGCGGGACTCCCACGCACCCCTGTCCTGGCCCCCTGAAGGTGGATCTGAACATCCCTTTCAGGAACACTGACCCACAGCCTGAGGACGGGGTTGAGGGCTCCCTCCCCCAGTCTGGTGACTTTTCCACCTTGGAAAGCTGGCGCCCAGATCTTGTTGTTAAGGAATCCCCTCCCTCTGACAACATTTTCTCCTTTTCTGTTACGCCGGTTCCTCCCTGCCCAGCTATCACGGCCAAGGATAGTCGCCCCCCAGACCCTCATCCCCTTGTGGGACAGATCGGCATCTTTCGCCAGGGGTGCACAGGCCTTCCCTCCGCCGGGGATTGACTTCTTGTCAGCCCCTAACGCAGCTCCAGTAGGAGTTTTCCTCAAGGACTACGGCACTGCCTCTGTGTCTTCAGACGCTGACGACACTGAGACAGACTCTAGCTTGTTTGGCGACCCCCTGATGCCTTTCTTATTCACAAGATATCGCATCACCTTTCGGCTGAGGCGGACAGCGCAGCCAGGAGTCACTTTAACTGCCTGTTGGCAGTGAGAGATGCTGTACTATCACAGGCCAATCTCTCAGGCCGTGCTGTCACGGTCCAACCCCTCCCAGGCGCTCAAGTCGGCCTTGCGGTGCATCCCTGGGCAGGACCAGTCGCTGTTCGGCAGCTATTCGACTGCGATACCAGGAGACTGACTCCCGCTCAAACCCTATCCCAGGCAGTCACCTGCCCACACCGCACGGCCCGCCAAACGCCCTAATATCCCCATCTCTGCCAGCAGACACGGTCCCGGAGGTAACTGGGGGAGTCGCCCATGGGGACTCCATCCTTATACTCCTATTTCAAGACGCTACCTACGTCTCGTCTGCAAGATCAGGGTTCCAGTAGAACTGGAAGCAGTCTGTACTTGCACTGAAATCTGCTCGCAATGGGTTCCGACAAACGGCCCTAGCCTAGCAGACGACGCTCGCATTGAAGTATTGATTTTTCTCAAGGTCTCGTCCTAGTTTCCCATAGTCTCGTTTCGCGTCAAGACGCGATACTTGCTTCCGCCATTTTCCCGTCGGTGCTCAGGCAATCGATATGTCAGGAAAGTGTGCATTTCAGGACCTGGGGTCAAGGTAAGCAGTACTGGTTGCTAAGGATCCCCAAAACAACATTACGTTCTATGTTCAGTGTGCAAAAGATCGCCTCATTTGGCATCTATGGGCTCGAAAACAACACACTCATGCTGACTATGGCCACACAAGCGCGTGGCTCAGTACTTTTTTACAAGCGCGTTCGTGTTCCAGTCTTTTCAAGCTGATGGGTAGGGAGAGTGACACTAGTTCAACCTCTACACTACCCCTCCAACTCGGGCTCCCACTCAGGCCCTGGCCCAATCCCATACCTCCAAACTACTACACCTTTGTTCCTCTCTGGGGTTCGTCACCAACCCCTCCAAATGCGAGCTCTCGCCCAGTCAGCGATTCACCTCTCTGGGCATGAGCTTCGACACCACCTCCATGGTAGTCTCCTCCCGACCCCAGAGAGTTCCGCTCGCCTAGTGGACCTCATCTCCCACCTTTGACTCTCTCCCCTTACTTCGGCAAGGACACTTTCGTCCCTTCTGGGGATGATGGAGTCCCTGTCTCCTTTCATTCCCCTAGGCAGAGTTCCCAAGCGACAGCTTCAGAGGGAGTTCCGCCGTCATTGGTCCCAGACCAACGACAGCTGGAACCAGACCATTCCCCTAGGGCCTTGGTTCGTTTGGGCCCACGGAGGAGTGGCTCAGCCCATCCACCCTGGCCCCCGAGTTCCCATCTCCCTCCCTTCCCAGGCCCTGGAACTTTACACAGACGCCTCCAACTCGGGCTGGGGGGCCCATTTGGAGAGCAGTCACGCCTCGGGGGTTTGGGATCCTCTGACTGCTCGTCTTCACATCAACATCTTGGAACTGGAAGCGGTCAGGCTCGCCCTCCTCCACATCCAGTCCATAGTCTCCCACCGATTCGTTCTCCTTTCACGGACAACACTTCGGTAGCTTGTTACATCAACAAAGGGGGGGGGGGGGGCACACTCCATCGGCCTCTCCCTCCGTACAGAGGCCCTCCTCCACTGGTGTCACACGCAGGGGGTCACCCTTCGCGCGAGACACATAGCAGGGACACACAATATCCTGGCAGACACTCTCAGCCTCTCCAAGTCTGTCCTCCACACGGAATGGACCCTCAGCAGGCATACCCTAACAACCGTGTGGGAACATTGGTTCAGACCCATGATCGACCTGTCTGCCACACGGTTCAACTATCGTCTGCCAGTGTATGTGTCTCCGGTCTCGAACCCCCGGGCTTCCTCCATCGACGCCCTAATCCCTTCCCTGGTCCGGCCTCATAGCTTACGCCTTCCCTCGCTTCCCGATCCTCCACAAGGGGATCAGGAAGGCGAGACTCGAGAGACCCAGGCTCATTCTCATAGCCCCGTGGTGGCCCACTCAGTCCTGGTTACCGGACCTCAAGTCCCTCACATCACGCACCCCCTCTTCGGTTGAACACCAGGTGGGACATGCTCAGGCAACCCCGTTCGGGTCTCCCTCACGCCAATCCCCAGATGCTTCGCCTCCACGCCTGGCTTCTGTGCCAGCCCGGTTGCGAGCAGCTAGATCCACCTCTCGAACGGACAGGTCCCAGTCCGTCCTCAATATCCTCTCTATCGCTGGGCCTCTCAGGAACTCCGAGACCTAGCCATGTCCTCTCGCAGAGCTAGCACAGAGTCCCTTTACATTTACAGATGGAGGAAATGGGTCTCATGGTGCGAAGACAATTCAGTCTCTCACAATCGCCCCTCCAATATCCAGATAGGAAATTTCCTGTCCCACCTTAACCTCTCTGCTAGCTCCATCCGGGGCTACAGGTCGGCCATCTGCACGACCATTCCGCCAAATGGGCGGACCTTCCTTGAGAATGACTTCCTTCTCAGACAGATCTCCAGAGGGGCTGCTCTTCGTGAGGCCCAATCCCCTAGACGTGTTCCCCTTTGGGACCTCTTCACTTACTTGACGTCCTCAGGAAACCCCCCTTTGAGCCTGTCTCCTCCATTCCCTTCGACCTTCTGTCTATGAAGACTACCTTCCTCCTCGCCCTCGCTTCCGCCAGAAGGCGAGGCGAGATCCATGCCCTTAGCGGGGACCCCAGAGACATTGCCTTCCACAGAGACGGCTCCGTCTCTCTTAAGTTCCTTCCCGAATTCCTAGCTAAGAACCAGGAACCCGGTAGTGCCTCTCCTACCTCGTCATCCGCCCGCTGGCGGATACACTAGGGAGAGACACCTCTTCGGACATAGCCCTTTGCCCCTCTCGAGGTCTAACACACTACTGGGAACGCTCGCGCCCCAGGCGCGTTTCGCAAAGACGTCTCCTTATTTCCATCAACCCCAGTAACACGGAAGACCTCTCAGCTGGCACTGTCTCTAGGTGGCTCTCCAAGACGGTCAGAACGGCCTATCCCCAGGCATCCAAGGACCTCCCCGTCTTGTCCCCCCGGGCTCATGAGCTCAGAGCGCTCGCCGCTTCGGCAGCATTCCAGCACTCGTTCCCATGCGCCACCCTCCAGGAGGCAGCCTTCTGGCGTTCGGAAAATCCCTTCATAAAATTTTATTTAAGGGACATCCGCATGACCAGGGCTGATGGTTCTAATGGGATATCCTTTGTGGCGGCTAATGCATCCATATCGGGTAACCCCAGGAGCCACTAGGGCACTCGCCCTCCTCCTTTTTCCTATGAATTCTGCTATTGTCTGACATGGTACAGTATATGACGCCAAAATGGGGAGTTTGTATTATACTCCCTGTTTGGCTAGTATACTTACCATGTCAGACTCTAATGCCCGCCCTGCCTTCCCCACTAGCGCCAAGGTTCTGGGTTACCTTGCGCGCAGGCCTCGATGAATGAGTACGGGAGGTTGACACTGGCTTCTTCCTACGGCGGAAGCGGGTGGGCATCACGTGACTGTCTTATTACTGCATTAGCCACACAAAAACTTCGGCCTGGCAGAGCTGACTAACTGCCGTGAATGCTATTGTCTGACATGGTAAGTATACTAGCCAAACAGGGAGTATAATACAAACTCCCCATTTTCATTCAACGCCCATCTTGCGCTGAAGTGAATGAAGTTAAGTGATTGCTCGTTCATTTTCGTTGTCCTGAGTGTTTTGTATCTTGCCTGAAGAAGACCTAAGAGTCGAAACTCGTCATGTTTTGTCTTGTGATTTGTTTGCCTGCGTTTTCTTGGCGGTTCGCTATTAATTACATTTAAATTCTTATCATGTAAAGTTGAAGCAAACCCTAGTTGAAGTCTATCCTGAATTATTTGCATCCTTCCATATCTTTACAGTGAAGACATAAACCAGTTTAAAGTGCCCATGAAAGGAAGCAAGATTCAAGAAAAGCGTAGAAGTTAAAATACCCAGAGCGTACACCCTAATTCAAGGAGTACTAAGTAGCAGCTACTTCTAGGAGCAAACTTGACACTGTAAATACATCGAGACATATAGTATCTAATAGAAATGGTATGAAAAACAATTCAAATATAAATCAGACAGCATGCCATTATCAATGCCATTATCAATGTGAAAAAGACTCTTGTGAAAGTGTTTTTTCTTTGAGTTCAATGAAAACGTTATCAAAAAGGTATTTTTTTTTAGCGTATCCAGAGTTCAAGTACGGGAGCAGGCGTATTCTGTCAGCAACACATACATCAAAACTTGATGAACTTCTTTAATTTCCACATAATGGCAAGGTACTGCTTTCCACTCCACACAATGGCAAGGCACTGCTTTCCATTCCACACAATGGCAAGGCACTGCTTTCACTCTCCACACAATGGCAAGGCATTGCTTTCCCCTCCACACAATGGCAAGGCACTGCTTTCCCCTCCACACAATGGCAAGGCACTGCTATCACTCTCCACACAATGGCAAGGCACTGCTTTCCCCTCCACACAATGGCAAGGCATTGCTTTCCCCTCCACACAATGGCAAGGCACTGCTTTCCCCTCCACACAATGGCAAAGCACTGCTATCACTCTCCACACAATGGCAAGGCACTGCTTTCCCCTCCACACAATGGCAAGGCACTGCTTTCCACTCCACACAATGGCAAGGCACTGCTTTCCACTCCACACAATGGCAAGGCACTGCTTTCCCTCCACACAATGGCAAGGCACTGCTTTCCACTCCACACAATGGCAAGGCACTGCTTTCCCACTCCACACAATGGCAAGGCACTGCTTTCACTCTGCACACAATGGCAAGGCACTGCTTCCCTCCATACAATGGCAAGGCACTGCTTTCCACTCCACACAATGGCAAGGGACTGCTTTCCCTCCACACAATGGCAAGGTACTGCTTTCCACTCCACACAATGGCAAGGCACTGCTTTCCCTCCACACAATGGCAAGGTACTGCTTTCCACTCCACACAATGGCAAGGCACTGCTTTCCCTCCACACAATGGCAAGGTACTGCTTTCCCTCCACACAATGGCAAGGTACTGCTTTCCACTCCACACAATGGCAAGGCACTGCTTTCCCTCCACACAATGGCAAGGTACTGCTTTCCACTCCACACATGGCAAGCGCTTCCTCCCACAATGCAAGCATTCTTTCTACTCCACCAATGGCAAGGCACTGCTTTCCCTCCACACAATGGCAAGGTACTGCTTTCCATCCACAATCAAGGCACTGC
>JAFLJL010006476.1:0-10805 GCA_018398815.1 Conus ventricosus
ACACCTCTAACTTTTTCCCTCATTTTATATATCTCCTTTCTGTAATAAAATTTTACTTGGGGTTTTCTTTAGTCTTTTTTTTGGGGAATAAAATTCAAAAGTTAAAATCAAGTGATATTTTTTGCCCAAAGGGTCCACTAAAATTAAAAATTGGTTCGGTTTTTCATTTACTAAAACTTGTCTTAGTTTTTGGTTTTCCTTCCCGAAACGGTTTTGGCTTAGGACACCTGTTGTGTGGGAGGGGGGTGGGGGGTGGGGGGGGGGGGGGGGGGAAGTGTTAAAGCCGAGGGGGAGTTGCATTCGCGCTGGGGAACCACCTTTTTTTAGTTGCGGACGACAGTCGTAAATAGCCGAACTCGGTTGGGAGTTGTATTCGCACGACTAGGTGCACGCAACCATTTTTCGAAATTTTTAAATTTCCCCCCGACCTGGCCTTGGTGCCCAATGACTACTAAGGCCATGTCCTTCCAGTTTGGGTTAAAGTCGTTGATACTAGAATGATGTAGTATTGATATTGTTTATAATGATAAATGAATAAAAGCAGACAAGGGTTTGACCAAGTAATTTCTTTTATTTTCCATAAAGAGATAAGCATGGTGAAGACGGTGCCCTAAATTTTTACAAATGAAATAGTGTAACATATGCTAACAAAATCAATATTTATCAACTGGTTAAAGGGAAATGTATTACAGCATGGTATATGACATGAATAGATTTTTTCGACCAGTCAGCTGATTTTAAAGATAGAGGTGTTTGTGTTTAGAGCCCAGTCACTCAGTCGGTAGAGCATGTGCCGTCTTTGTGATTTTAAAACGTCCCCCAACCTCCACAGAACAAACGCATGCTTCCACCCGGGTCTTGAGGGCGGGCACCCGCTACCCCTCCACAGCCCCACTTCCTTATCCTCAAAACCCCTTCGAAGTTTAAGTAAGGAAGGACGCGAAGGAAGGACGGGAAAGGAAGGGGACCAGTTTTTAATTGAATATTAAATTTAAAAAAGGAAGTGGATGGGAAGGTAAGAGGTGGTTTTGTTTGTTAGAAGGGTTTTGATTTTAAGTTTTTTTATTAATTTAGTTTTTAATTTAAGGGGAGGGGAAGGAGGGGAGTGGGGGTTGGGAGGGAGGAGGAAGCGGGGGGAAAAATAATTAAAAAAAAAAATAATTTTTTAAAAAAAAGCTAATTTAATTTAAGAAATATTTTAAATCAACAACTGATTGGAAAAAATGCGCTAGCCGTTTTAGATTTCGAAATTTCAATGTTTGCTTTTGAATAAAGAGCATTAAAAATGGGCAATGGAAAAGTATTTTCACCAGATAATGGCTTAGAACATGCCACCACTATATTTTGGAAATTTGGTCTCCAAGAGTTCAAACGTAACTTGTATATTAAACTAAAATATGTCTAGGATATTTTTCCATTACCATTTATTTTGAGACTTCTCCAGTCGGAAACACTTTCCAATAAACGAATGTATTTCATATAACACTTAAAATTACTTTTGCAGCATTGGCCATTACCCGCATTGGCTAGTTTATCTGCTATTTCATTCCAATAAATACCACAGTGTGAAGGACCCAGCAGAAAACTATATTAATTCCTGTGGAAATAATGTAACTAATTAGATGCTTCATTTTAAAGATTACATCTTTCCTTGTTTTAACATCCCAGACTTTCAAACTATCTAACACTGCCTTTGAATCAACACAAAATAAAATGTTACAGAAAGAATGATTTACTATCACAAATAAAGAGTAATGCCATAAGAATAGCATACAATTCTGCCGTAAAAAAAGAAAATCCTTTTCCAAGGCTGTATGCTTTTTGAACTTTTAAAGCTGGAATAACAAAACCTGAACCTGCACTTAACTGGCAAATGGAACCATCCATAAATTTTTTTTAATGATTGAATATTGTTTTCTAAGTTTTCTCTCACTTTAGAAGTTAAAATGTTAATGTTATCATTTTTTCCGGACATTAGTGTTAATCGACATCAAAGATAGCTGTCTAGTTCCCATGGAGGGACCGGGGGGGAAAAACAGGAGCAGGTGAGAGTGAAGTGACATCAATATTGCATTTTTCAAAGAATCTTTCATGTAATTTTTCGAAAGGGACAAAGATAACCTAGCCCTTGAGCTCTTTTGGGATATTCAACATTTTAATCCATCAAACTTCGTTTTCCGACTGAATTAGGTACTGAAAGACTCTTGCAATATATTTGGCCACAGCTAATCTACGTTTTTATTTGACAGTGAGAGCAAAAACCAATTTCTTTGTACACCTTCAATGTGTTTTGTGCACTGGGACACCAAGCGCTAATTTCATAGCTTTGGGTGTCTATACTTTGCAATTTTTTTCAGTAGACATTGAGGGGCTGAAAAATAAAAATTCTTGTTTCCCTACACTAGTTTTGATCTTATTTAGGGAAACAGCTAGGTGCAGGCCACGGTTGAATACAAATAATTGTCAAATGAGTTTAAAGAATAAACTTTTCCTTGTTTTAGCTATCAAGCTTTCAAAGTAAAAACGCCAGTTAAGTTTAGGGGTTAAATTCCACCCAGAAATTTATATTTTGTGGTACTGCAATTCAGAACCATTTTAATTGAAGCCCTTTGGCAAATACATTTTGGGTTGTCTCCCCTTATTGAAAAACATTGGTTTTTTTTCACCTGAAAGAGTAATTCCAGTTATTTTCAATAAAGTTGTTTAATTTATCTATCAATTATCTATCTCTAACTGATATATCTTCTGTATATGATTTTGTAATTCTCTTGCCAGTAGCTTTCGAATATTTGTTTTTTATCCACATAGCAATGTCTTTGCATATCGTACTAAACCCACTTTTGATAATATCTTGGAAGATAAAAAATAAAAAATGTTAAACAACATGGGGGCTATAATAGAACCCTGTGGAATCCCCATATCAATGCTCTGAAAAGACGAGTAAACTTTCCGTATTCTTGTACTATGGATCTCTCTGATAAAAAAAAACTTTTAAAGTATTGAAACATCGTTCCTTTAATTCCTTTTTCCCTTTCAATTTATATAGTAGTCAAAGCGTGCCAGATACTATCATATACGCTTTTCTGATATCAAAAAAGGGGCAAGTGTATTTTTTTCCGTCTAGCAAACTGTTTTTTAAATTTGACTCATAAGTTTTTCACCAAATGACTATTGTACATCGACCTTTGCGAAATCCCGCTTGATTCACGGGGATTATCCTTTTTTTTTCACAAAAAATATAAAAACGTCTTTGGATAATCTTTTCCAACAACTTTCCAACGTGAGAGGTTAGTACTATTGGCCTGTAGCCACCAATGTCTGACCTGGGTTTACCTTTTTTTGGAACTGGGGACTACAACAGATCTCTTCCCAGATACTAGGGAGATTTCCCAAATTAAACCAACATTTTTGGTAAAAATGAATGCAGTAACTTTTTCCAATATGAAGGCAAGGGGTTTATAAACAGTTGATAGGTTTTATACCATCTAGGCCAAGAGCATTTAAATTTTTAAGAAAAAAATTCTAACGTCTCAAAAAAATTCATCATATGTAATAGGAGCGTTTAAATAATGGAAATATTTGGTGGTGGATCCTGATAGATAGTTCGTGTAGACGTGTATTTTTTTCCGAGCGTTCACCACCCCAATTTTCTGTTCACTACTGATCATTAAGTGGTCTTAGCTGGATGGCGAACGCTATAAGAAGGGTGTTGTTTAACTATAATTGCGTTCCCATGCTATGTAATGCCGCATGTTGTGAATGTGTCACAGCTGAAAAAAATTTGAAACAGATGCAAAGTTAAGGTGGAGACTTTTATATCTGGACTGCACAAATACAGAGAACGGATTTTCCCAAAAAAACCTGCCTTTGGGCTTATATGTATAGTGAAGCTTCGGTATACATAAGCCTAAATGGCGAAGACTACACACTTATTCAAACGTGTAAACTTTGGCGTAAACACACACACACACACACGCACGCAACGCACGCACGCACGCACACACACATACATGCGCGCACGTTCGCATGTACACAACCACACACACACACACCACACACACACACACACAAACCCCACACAACCAACACACATACCATTTCAAGTACTTGACATATTGGGCATTTGCAGACAAACAAAAAGTGGTACGATTGAATTTTACCAAACCAGAAAATCAAAAGTAAAGAACACTCTAAATGCTGATGTTACATTTATTTGAAGAGAGAGAGAGAGAGAAAAGAGAGAGAGAGAGAGAGAGAGAGAGAGAAAAGAGAGAGAGAGAGAGAGGAGAGACTGACACTGACATTTTTTATTGTCCGTTTAGCAGTTTTAACAGTTAAGAGAGAGAGAAAAGGGGAGAGGAGAAGAGGGAGAGAAAAGAGAGAGAGAGAGAGAGAGAGAGAGTTGATGATGCTAAGTCTGTAATAAATAGGAATACAAAATTTGATATGTTGCACACAGTAACACACACTAAACGCACACACCCCCCTTTACGCAAACGCACACACAACTGCACGCACGAACACACACCCCACACCACGCACGCACGCACGCACGCACGCCGCGTGCACACGCACGCCCCGCCCCACACGCACGCACGCACGCACGCACACACACACACAACACACACCCACACACACACAACACACACACATGCGAGTGCGCGCGCGCGCGCTCGGACACACACACACCACACACACACACACCCCACACCACACCCCGCACGGCACGCACGCCGCGCGCGCGCGCGCGCACGCAATCGTGTAGCACGTTGGGCCGCACGCGATCAGTCAAGCAAAAGTCTCTTAGGTCTTCTTCAGGCAAGATGCAAAAAAATTAGGTATAGATATAATTAGGTATGGATATCCCCCTCTCTCCTCTCTCTCTCTCTCTCTCTCTTCTATGAATAAGTTGATATAATTATTTACATATATACTTTTTTTTTCTCTATCTATCTCTGTAATTTATGTATGCATGTACTACACACACACACACACACCACACACACACACCACAATACACACATAATATTTTATATATATATATTATATAATATTATATATAATATATATTATATATATA
Source organism: Conus ventricosus (assembly GCA_018398815.1). Classification (NCBI taxonomy): domain Eukaryota; kingdom Metazoa; phylum Mollusca; class Gastropoda; order Neogastropoda; family Conidae; genus Conus; species Conus ventricosus. The sequence goes on from JAFLJL010006476.1 coordinate 5,081, forward strand.
ATAAATTTATATAACTGTGTTGTATGAAAATTTCTTCTACTTGGCCTCATGTTGTCCTCACATTCCCTTTGAAAACCCATCTGCCTTCATCCCCCTTATCGCCCCCCCCCCCCCCTTCCTTCTTTTCGACCCCCCCCCCCCCCCCCTTCTATTTCTTCCCACCCTCCTCTTTCTCAGTCCTCTACTCACCCCTTTTTTCTCCTTCCTCTCTCTGTGAATGTGTGCGCGCACATGTGGTGTGCGGTGTGTGTTGGCACTCGTAAGATAAGATAAGATAATGTTACTTATAGCCCAGCCGACCGCAAAGGGCCCACATCAGGGCTGTCCACCACTTTAAGTCAACTCCAAGTCATTTAATAATTAAAACAACAACAACAAAAACAAAACACCTTTCACACATCTCTTTAAATGACACTTCCTAGAAGCACCAGAAACTTCGTTAAAAATCTTTCTTCCGTAAAATCTGAAATCAGATGAAAAATGTTAATCTCTCTCAAACCCTCAAAGATCACATCAGGCGGGACATCGCTGAACAGGATTTTCATGGACTCTTTCTGTAAAATGTTTGTGCTCACATCGTGCAAGTCCCAACACTCTAAAAGATATGTTTCATTGTGAGTGGCACATGACATGGAATGCACCACGGAGCTTCTTCACTCTTTAAAAGGTAGGAATGGGTAAATACGAATGGCCGGTGTGCAGCCGGCACAGAACTGTTTCTTCTTTACGACCACCAGACGCCGTTGACTCTGGGTGCAGCACCACCCAGTCTCTCCGTATTTGGGGCATATTATATTCATCTTAAGAGTCATCAACATGAAACTTACAGTAATCCCAGAGCTCATGCATTTGCATCCATCACACTATAACACTTGAATGTAATTAGAAAAGAAACATAGAAAAATGGGATTAAAGGTGAAATCCACCCTATCCGTTCATAGTGGACGATTGTAACACGCATACTTTCTTGAAGGAAAATTCTGCTGTGCCTGATGTGCGTGTTGGTGCTGCTCTCGGCATGGCCTGGCCCTACCACTCCCCTGAGCCTGTCATCACTGGGGAGGGCCGCTGGGCTGCCAGGCAGATGTTTATTCTCCTGCCGGCTGGTGTTGATAAGGAATGGAGGGAAGGAGCAGCAATTAGGCACCGGCAGTCTTTGATACTATGATAGTAGCCGCGTTTTCCGGATTCCTACCATTGCTTGAGAAGCCTTTGTTCTAGCTGGACCTGACTTGCAGGCGGTCGCAGACATTGCTTCACTGGAGGAAAGCCGATCTTTATCTTTTGACTTGTTTTATGTTATTTTATTTTTTCTTCGTATGAGTAGCTTCGCTGAGAATCACCATGCGGAAAACCCTCGCCGTTCACTGGCGCCTGTTCTGATCTAACATACGCAGGACACCACCTACTAAGCCCCCTACTGACGACAATAATTGCTTAAACACTTAAATGGAACAAAAACATATCATGATAGAAGGTTTATATGGACAGATGATGACATATATTTTTGTTGATCCTAGCAATAAACTGAGTGAGTGTTTAGAAAAACTTTTATAGACTGTTTGAAGGAACGCAGACACTATTTATTATAGATGACTGTTCGGCAGAAAGAGACATAGTTAAAAAAAGAAATACTTTGTCAAAATTGGCTTTCAGTGGAAGACATGCTGGAATAAGTGTGTGGATTTTATGTCAAAAATATAACTCAGTTTTAAAAGACTTTAGAGAACAGTTAAAGACTGTAGTTTTATTTCACATGAAAGACAGAGACGCATTTGATGAATGTATGCGTGAAAATGATGTTATTGAAAATGATCAGGAAAAACATAGGATTAAGCAAAAACTAAAATCTGAAAAGTTTAGTAAATTAGTATTGAAAACGGATAATCCTACACAGTATGCATGTTTGTAGGGTTTACTAGTTAGAGAACGAATAAATACCTAGCCTAGGGCAACCGCCCGAAACTGGTTGAGGGCGGTTGAGCTAGGCTTGGTATTTATTAGTTCTCTCAGCCGCGGTGGGGCACTACACGCGCTGCCTTGCCCTTCGCTCAACGACAGGTGTCGGATATCTTATCGCAAGTCTGTTTAGCAGCACAGTGTCATCTAAAACTCCCGTTAGTTGGGTAGCACGCTGCAATTCTTTTTGACTATCCTTGTGAAGAGAGTGCACAGTTTGTTTTATCCTCCATTTCTCTCTCTTCTCTCTCTCTCTCTCTCTCTCTCTGTCCTCTCTCTCCCTCTGTCGGTATATCTGTTTTCTCTCTTCCTTTTCTCTCTCTCTTTTCCTTATCTGCATTTAATTATTGTTATTTTTGTTATCTTCGTACTATTTGTTTATCAACATTTCATCCTATGATATTGCTGCATGTATTTACAGTAGATTAGCAAGGACAGGTTGGAAGAATAGGCATGCCTAAAAAACCTTTATCCTTGAATAAAAAACGTTGTTGTTTTTTTGAGGTGCGAACGGCAGGAAAGGAGGCTCGAGTTTGCCGAGCCTGGACAAGTTGTTTTTTTTCCTTCTCAATTTTTTATTAGACTAGTATCTCATTCACTTTCCCTTTGGTGATATGCTGTAGATAATGCGACTCGATAGCTTCCAGTAGAAAAAGAAAAACAAAGGACACGAATTACGAAAGCAAGCTTGCTCGAATGAAATTGAACAAAAAACGAATGTTGTTATTTTTTCCGATCCGCAAGCGCTTTGACTCTTCTCTTACCACCACAGGGCAATAAGTGGCGATGCTTCCACGTCAAGTTTGATGAATTTATTTTGTATACTATGTGCCAGAAATAGAACACTTGCTTAGTTGCACTCCCGAGAATTTAGGATCTCGCCTTCCATCAGTAAATATTTAATATTCCATTTTTTTTGTCGGATTTTAATAGCCCGGCTACACTGAAACTCTTTCAGTCTTTGATTTACTGAGCTGTAACACCCATACTTCTGCGTCATATATAGAGAAACGTGAGGTGTACTGTACTTTTTGAGCAGTTTGATTGCAACTTCGTTTTACCAATCCATCCAGGCTAAAATAGCATCTCTCAGTCTCTTTCACACACAGACACTGTCACGCCGAGTCACAACCTTTGCACAAACAAAACACATCTGGAGAGGGAGGGAGAGAGAGAGGAGAGGAGAGAGAGAGAGAGAGGGGGAGAGGGAGAGAGAGGGGGAGAGGGGGTGAGGGAGAGAGAGAGAGAGAGAACATAAAATCCTTAGACTTCTTTCCTTTTCATTTGTTTATTTACCTCATACATGCAGGTCTTCAACTCTTGATTTTTTCCCACCATTTTGCAGGGTTCGGTTTACTAATGCGCCATTGGCGCATAAATTCTGAAAATGACCCATAAGAGTTTCCTGTCAGGGAGTCCAAATGCGCATCAATATAGAACCAGTGCGCCACAGTATGTCCGTTTATGTATTGTATGTCAGACAACTTATGAACAAATAAAGAATAAAAAAAACGTTGAACTTCCTTCTCTCATCAATACACAAGGGTTCGTGATCTCAGTTACTGCCCCCCCCCCCCCCCAAAAAAAAAAAAAAAATGCTCAAAAAAGGAAAAAATAATTAGAATCCATTCAAAACATGGTGAAAGTTAGTCAACATCACACTCGCCCACACCCACGTGAGCCCTATCCGGTGCAAAGAAGATTTCTTCACACAAAATAAGTACCGGACTATGCAGACACACAAAGTTACAATCCACCGATGACAAAGGATAAGGAGACGGAAAGGGGACCGGGGGGTGGGGTGGGTAGGGGTAGTGAGGGAAGAATTATTATCAGTTGACCTTCCAGTCCCAACAACATCGCACTAAAGCGTACGTCAAATTTTTACGCAAAACTGTCATCATCAAAAACAAACCACTGACAATGGCCTACTACAGGTGACGTGGTGCCTTATATACAAAAGAGAGAAAATCGCTAAGCCAACCACAGATCTACATACATGCTCCATGACCTGGCAGAAGGAATCTAGCTCTGCTTTATAAAGATCTTCATGTTACTAGGCCTGTGGCTCGATGATTTTGAATCTATTCATTTAGGAGTCTGAATCAATTCATTTAGGAAGATGGAGGTCGGACTGAAGCTGTTGCGGGTACTTCTGAATCTAGGCCTAAGAAAACGTCTCGCAGACAGTTGATTCTTGGGGTGTTGTCAGCCGCATTGTGCGCAAACACTGAGAAGGTGCTTCTGCAGGTCCAGTCCTTGCACTGTCACAGACTTGGTTGTCCTGGTGTCTGTCTTCCAGCCACAGGTCATACATCGGCCTTGGCGAAGCCTGGGCTTCTTGCAGCGTTTGGCCTCTCCTGTCCGGCCTGTGGTGGTGCCCTGGGTGGCACTGCTGGTGGTGCGGCCGCTCTTGTTTGCATTTCTACCCCTTCAGGCTGACTGGGATCCACCCGACTGACTGCAGATTTGATGACCTTCTGCAGTTCGGAGGGGAGAAATTTGTTCTGAGTTCTCCGATGGAGTTGGTCCACCATCAAGCTGCTCTCCAACTCTCTGATGAATTTTGATCTTGCGCTCTTGGGACAGTTTGTGAGAAGGAAACTTCTTTTCAAAGACGCATTGGCCGCGATGGTCCCCAGGTCCAACAAGTTAAAAAAACATCACCATTGGCCAACGCTGGGTCTTTCTCTTTGTTGTGTAGGCGTGCGCCATTTTGTCAAGCGCATCGACTGCCCCCTTTGTACTGTTTAGAAAAGCACTATATCTGGCTTCTTCGGAGCTTCGGGGTCGACGACTTTGTCATGGTGCATTGTGCCAAGCAGACAACACTTTTCAACCGCTTTGTTTGGTAGAAGACTAATGTTGTGTTCTCAGTGAACACAAAGCTAGACTCGTGAAGTGGAAGGCCACGTTTTTTCTTGAAGGCTTCAGGCAAAAACCTTTTGTTTTGCCTGACAGTGCCAACTACTGTCAGGCCATTCTCCAAGAGTGTATTTGCCAGCTTAATGTCCGAGAAGTAGTTACTAAGCATTACACATACATCGGCAGCAGTGCAGTGTCTTCTCCGGTGGGTTGCCTCTTGACAACTTGACATTGACTGCTCCCTGTGTATTGTCGGTGCCGGGGCTGCGGCGGGGCTGACCAGGCTGTGGCTGTGGACGGGGTGTCGGAATGAGCGGCGTGTGTGCACTGCCTCTGAGTGGCGCAGAGGTTGGGACAGCAAAAAAAAAAAAAAAAAAAAAGATTTTATGTATGATTTAACGCAGGATCCAGTTTTAACAAAGTCATTAGAGTCTCTAGGATGTGATCTATATTACAGATTTGGAACATTATTGTCGCCGCTAATCATGGGATTAATTACTTTTAATCATATAGATTTTACTTCCCTTAAAAATGACCGAGCCAGAAAATCAGCAGAATCAGAAAACATTGAATCAGGTGGAGAAAGTGACCAGTAAAAAGCCTCCTCATCCTGGGCACGTTGCAGCAGGAAAAAAATTAGCAGAGTGGAACAATCAAACAAATTAAAATACAAGCACATAATATAACTCATAATGAAAAAGTGCTAGAGCCGCAGCCAGTTGTTTCAATACCACTATAAAAACACCAGAACAAGTTGATTCAAGACCTACAACAACAACAGGGTTGCCTACACCCGCCAAAGTCTTCATGGAATTTCTTAAAGCAATTGTCATTTTTGGCGGCATTCTTCTGGGGTTTGGGTTTTTACGGTTATAAAATATATAAACAAAGGACACAAAAG
>JAFLJL010006476.1:10905-32899 GCA_018398815.1 Conus ventricosus
TGCCAAACGTTCTTTTATTTAATTTTGGGCTTTTTTTTTTTTTTTTTTTTAAAACTCGTAAACCGGAATTTTTTCAGCAAACAACGAAATAGGGACAAATTAAAAAAAACGATATGTCCCGGTTTTCCCGTAACAGTTGGCAGCTATGTAACTACAATGAAAATGATAATGATAATTTAGATAATACAGTATTTCTTGAGTGCTATTAAATTCTGATGTCCGAAACTAGTAAAAGCACTTCACAATGACTAAGGCCAAACCTTGTATCTATGTGAACTCAGACACAAAACACACTTACATGTATTTCTCTTGCTCCCCACCCCGTCCCCACTTCCCTTCGAGCTTCCACTTTCCTCTACACACAAACACGCTGATACCATTCATCTCTATACCCCTCACCTCGTCATAACCACCACGCAAAGTACCAGGTTAACCACTCTAAACTCAACGTTTACCAACAATTTGGCACGGAGATAAGATAATGTTGCTTATAGCCCAGCCGACCGCAAAGGGCCATATCAGGGCTGTCACCACGTTAAAATCAACTCACCAGTCATTTAAAAAAAAAAAAAAAAAAAAAAAAAAAAAAAAACTTTCACACATCTCGTTAAATGATATCGTGTAGAAACGTACCAGAAACTTCGTTAAAAATCTTCTTCCGTAAAATCTTAAATCAGATGAAAAATGTTAATCTCTCTCAAAAACCCGAGGATCACATCTGGCGGGACATCCCTGAACAGGATTTCATGGACTCCGCTGTAAAATGTTTGTGTCTCACATCGTGAAGTCCCAACACTCTAAAAGAACATGTTTCATTGTGAGTGGCGCATGACATGGAATGCACCACGGAGCTTCTTCACTCTTTAAAAGGTAAGCATGGGTAAAATACGAATGGCCGGTGTGCAGCCGGCACAGAACCGTTTCCTCTTTACGACCTCCCGACGTAGATGGGAGGAAGTCCTTAAGGTTTGGACGGATCTGAAAGAGTTTGTTATTCGTCTGTGTGTCCAATCCTCCTGCCAGAGGTCTCACATAATCATTAATTTTGGGTTTCACACTGAGCAGGGGATATAAGTGTTGGACAGTTTCTCTCTTGTGGCGTTCTTGGCTAAACGATCAACCATTTCGTTCCGCCGATGCCAACATGGCCAGGAACCCAGACAAGAGTAATGTTGTAACCGTCCGCCTTCAACTTGCTAAAAAGTTCAAAAAAAAGTAAAAGTTCTGGATGCTGAAGGTTGCGGCAGCTATGGCCTCAAGCTGAAGCGAATCCGACAGAACCAGAAAGTCCCTCTTTGAAGAATGTGAGATTATCTTCAAAGCCAGTACCAGAGCAGTAAGTTCAGCAGAATAGACAGAAGCATCTGAATGGATATGTTCCAACAGTATCTGAGAAGGAGCCCCAGGGCAGTAGGCTGCACAGGCCACTCCATCTTCAGACTTGGAACCGTCAGTAAAAACTTTTAACAATTTGGCACAGTAAGAACAGGCAGAGGTTAATTTGGCACAGTAAGAACAGGCAGAGGTTGCCACAAATAACAAGTTTGAGTTAAAAGGTGTGAGACATTATGTGTGTGTGTGTGTGTGTGTGTGTGTGTGTGTGTGTGTGTGTGTGTGTGTGTGTAAGAGTCTAAGGTATGAGGATGTGTGTGTGTGTGTGTGTGTGTGTGTGTGTGTGTGTGTGTGTGTGTGTGTGTGTAAGAGTCTAAGGTATGAGGATGTGTGTGGTGTGTTGTGTGTGTGTGTGTGTGTGTGTGTGTGTGTGTGTGTTGCTCTGCTATGACTTATGTACTTTAGATAATTAGTATAAAAAACAAATTTTCTGTAAAATCATAAAAGCTATATGATCATTAGTTCAAAATAAAGAAAATAGTATCGCATGAAAATAGATCTATGCTAAAGGTTAAAGCAGGGGTTCCATTTATTGCAAAATTTTGCGTAATTATTGCGTTTTTCTGCCTTCCTACGCATTTTTTCGCGGCCGTGCGTTTAGCGACGATATTTTCCCAGGACCCTGTTCTCAACCGCAAGCCTATGTCAGAGGGGCAAAACACGGCACAGACCTACAGCAGACTGCTTGACACCGCCAATTAGTGATAGTGCGTGCACATTTTACTCTGTGGCACTCGCTGACTTTTTGCTGGATCAAGAATGTTCCAAAACGCCTCATCCTTTCTCCCCTCGAAATAAAATGGAATCTTTCCCGCGTCTGCGATGGTGCCATCTTCCTGCAGCGAGCTGCTCTGCACTTCAGCGGTGTTAAGGCGCGTGATTCAGAGCTGTTTTGACGGGAGTGAGTACAGTTTACTTTGTTACGCATTTTTTTCAGCGCTGACGCAATTTTTGCGGAGGCGTGCATTTCTTGACGCAAAAACTAAAACGTCAGTGGAACCCCTGTTAAAGATAATGCTATCCAACAACATTTACCTTTTTCTGCATAAACAATACAAAATGCATGTTATTTATGACAAACACATTCTGTCAACATGCAAACCATTTTGTTTCCATTAACTGTTTTAAAACCAGGCTAAACACACCTGGAATGGAATGATAGATTTGTGTCTTTTTGTTTAAATATGAATCAAGTCTGCATGTTTCAATTGAACAAGTCTATGAAAATTTAACAGACAAAATACAAAATTAAACATCTCAAACAAATCTAAAGTAAAAGTCACAAAGTATGGTCTCTTGTTACAGAATTTTTCAATGCAAAATGACAAAAAGTAGTGCTAAAATCTATTCTCAGTCAGTGGCTTAGTTGCCTTTCTTTCATTTTTGGTTTTTTTCTGTATTCTAAATAAATATGAAAGCAAAAATACTAATAATCAAAAACAGTATCTGGAATTAAACAAATATTAAAAGTGTACTTGCCTCTTTTAAGAAAGTTACAAAGGCAATCAATACAACTGTTATGACAATCATTTTGTGAAATATCAATTTTTGCACCTCATCTGTGATTCAGAACTCAACAAAATAATGTCGGTTTATCATAATTGATATGCTGTACCAACAACTGAGACATTTTCTCAAATTTCCAAATCGGATGGTCTGCCAAACACTAAGATCTTGGTCTTTTTTTTTTCAAATTTGCAAATTTTTATCTTAAAGAAACGGTCTTCAATTTTACAAACAAACCACTGCAGGGTTGGTTACAAACTTCAAAAGCACAAGGTGACAAGAGATGACAATTTGACCAAAGTCTTCCCCCCAAATGAAATCATTTGATCACATACATGCAAAAAGTCTTGACAAAACATCTCCATGACTATTGACTTCCTCAATATTTACAAAAGTAATATAAAGTAATCTGTCATTTGTGTGAAGGCACACAGAGACTGCTGTATTTGTGCCTAAAAAACTTTGGTGTTGCAATTTCCCACCAACTGATCAACTACCCTATCAAATTTATTTTCACTCTGAATTCAGAACTCTGTACCAAAATTTTACCAAATCATTGCTGTTTCCCCAGCTGATAGCTGAAGTATGTGATGCCTACATGACTTGGCTTCTGATCTGAATAAAGGGAACTCGGCAGTACATTTCTGCATGGATCAAATCTTCAAGCTTCCTACATGGGATTTAGTACACTGTATCCCATCTTTGTACTGCATCCCTGAAAGCTTCCAGTAAAATTTGGATTAACCTCAAGTTATGAGAAATTATTGAATATAAAAATGTACAGTCACAAAAGCATAAATTTTAACAACACTGGAAGTCTGAAGACAGACATGGTAGACAATAAACCCTAAATGTACAAGTAGGAACACACAGTCTAGGCTAGAAAACTATTGTACTAAACCTGCAATGTAAACACAATGTAAAATCAGAAAATAGCTAACACCACCAAACCTGAAGTCAGACATGGAACGTGAAGCTGGAGAAACCACATTCTGGTGACAGTATCATGTTCATAAAAAAAAATTAAAAAAAAATAAAAAAAAAACTGATTTTGAAACAGATCTACTACTAACCAACAGCAGAAATTATACAATACTGAGTATGGTGGAGAGGGGAATAGGTTAATGGATGACAATGATAAATTCAAGCTTGGGATGGTGGACATGGAAGTGTGTGAATGCTTAACCCTTTTGAGTGCCCTGGCACGAACGGCGTTCGGAGGGTTTCGGGAAAGCTGTGTGCCTTGCACGAACGGCGTTCGAGAAAATTTCATCATCAAAATTCGGCGATTTAAAAAAGGGAGGCAAGAACAAAAAATGGTTTTTAAACGGTTGCAGGGACCTAAAGGACGGTTTTTCCTTTCGCGGGTCAGTGACTGCGGCTCGGTCCATTCGGTCAATAACTTCGGCAAAGTTCGGAGAGTTATTCTCGGTCGAAGATGGCGAGTCGAGCAGGCATTTTCGATCAGGCGCGTGCCGTTTTCAAACGATCAAATTGCTCTTGAAGTGCTTAAAGAAGTTATCGAGGACCGTGAAAGCGATGACGAAGACTTCAAAGAAGTGGAATGAAGCGATCGGAGGAGGAATAAATGATTACAATAAAACACCCCCCTTTGCTATCGGAGGTTGGTTTTGATGACGAAGCGATCCCGACTTCAAAACCGAGCGATACCGGCGCAAGTGGGGCTGAATCGGAGAGTGAGGGAGCCGATTCCGTGTATGTCGAGTGCCCCCCTCCTTTCGTGAGAGGTCGGGAGGAGAGTCGAGGAAGGGGAGGGGGTTGTGGACAACGGCGAGGGTCCAGTGTGAGGGGGCGTGGCAGAGGAAGAGGGCGTGGCACTCGTCAGTCGGAACTTGTTTCAGATGGACAGGGTCAGTGCTGATTGCCCAAATCTCGCCCTTTCTTTCACGGGTGACCCAGGTATCAAGGTAAAAAATTGGCAATTTCAGCGCAGGATTTGTGGAGTTGTTTTTGTGGTGTGTGTGTGTGTGTGTGTGTGTGTGTGTGTGTGTTGTGAGTGTGTGTGTGGTTGTGTGTGTGTGTGTGTGTGGTGTTTGTTTTAGGCTGTGTGTGGTGTTTTGTGTGTGTGTGTGTGGTGTGTGTGTGTGTGTGTGTGGGGTGTTTTGTGTGTTTTGTGTGTGTGTGTGTGTGTGAAGAGAAAAGAGAGAGAGAGAGAGAGAGAGAGAGAGAGGAGAGAGAGAGAGAAAGAGAGCAGTGCTTGTGCATGGTGTGGGTTTTTCCATTGTGTGTGTGTGTGTGGTGTTTGTGTAGTGTTTGGCATTGTGTGTGTGTGTGTTGTGTGTGTGGTGCTTTTGCATGTGGAAACGGGTGTGTGTGTGTTGTGTGTGTACTGTGTGTGTGTGTGTACTTGTGTGTGTGTGTTTTACATGCGTGTGTGTGTGTGTGTGTGTGTGTGTGTGTGGTGTGTGGTGTGTGTGTGTGGTGTGTGTTTTTTGCTTTTGAATATGGTGCTTGTGCAGTGTGTGTGTTTTGTGTGTGTGTGTGTGGGGGTGTGTGTGTACCCAAATGTGTGTCAGTCAACTATAACTGCTTTTTACTGGCAGTAGTGTGGGATCCTGATCCTTCTGTCCATAGGTTCTGTGTTTGTGGTGTATTCTCTGCGACCCCAGTGTTTTTTCAGTTGTTAGTGTGCTTTCATCATTCTGTGGTGTGGCCTTTTGTAGCCAGTCCTATTTTTAGCAGTCTCTGGTTGTTTTGTGGGGTGGTGGTTGGTTTTGCAATGTTTATTTATTACCTTTTGTGGTAATGGCTTTTTATCAATCGCACTTAGTTTATGAGTGAACCAACCACTGTGGAAAGAAAACTGACGAATAATTGGAAGTTACCTTAGTGTTGTTATTGTTTGTTCATCTCTGCTAACAAGACCAATTCCCCAAAAGGCTTTTCAAGATGTGCAGACTGATGCTGGGATAATGTTCAAATTCCCTTCTTCTTTCCCACGTTACCTGGGCTGGATTGCCCCCCCCCCCCCTCCCCTATGATATGGGTTGCTAAACATTTTAAGCATTTTCAAGCTTTATTGTGAATACAGATGTTTGTCCCGAAGTTCAAAGGATACTAAAAACCAGTTTTTGTGGTATTTCATTGTGTTTTTAGTGCTATGTTTTGTTTATGTTCTGAAAGTGTCTGTTTTTCAAACAAAACAAATTTATTTATTAATATATTTTTTGGTCTCTCATTACAAACAAAATCAAACTTATTGTGATATCTGGTTGTAGCCCAAAGGGTATAACAAAAAAATTTCCAAGTATCTAAGATATATGTCAAGAATTGAAAGAGGGAATGGGCATATCAGTGAACCTACCCAAGAAAACAAAATTGTGTCCCTTGATACCTGGATTGTACTGTACCCAGAAATGCATAAATTTATCATAAAAAAAACAACAATTGTGGGTTATAAATTCCTACCAAATATTTACACAGGTGTTTAGTAAACACTAAAAACCACTTTTGGTGGGTTTGTATGTTTTTTGTTTTGCTGCTGTGGGTTTTGTGTATGCTTGCAAAATTTAATTTTAAAAAAAGTTGAATTATAAGATTCTTTATTATACTCAGAATGAACAAAAACAAATATCATTTGCAGCATTTAGCCCTGGGTATGAGAAGAAAACATGCCAAAATCTAAGAGATATCTCCACAAATAAATGAGCACTGATCAAAATTAGTGAACCTACCCAAAAAGTCAAATTTTGCTCGGCACACAGAAGTGCAAACTGATACAAAAAAGCGGCAGTCAAGGGTTAATACCTTTTTCTTTCCTCTGGACCTAAAGGTGGGTTTGGGGTGAAGGGAAATACCTGGTAATCTTTGCACTGTGTGCTCTGATATTCTGTCATTAATTAAACAATGCATGTATAGGAAACTTCACATGATCCACAGGAAGGAAATTGTGGCACTGACCTGATGGTGGTTCTGGTTCTTCAGCGATATCGATTTCAATCTTCACTCCCACATCACCAGATGATCAGGGAAAAGCCCTAGGGTCACACAGTCTGTGACCCCAGTTATACTTTTGTATACCAAATGAAAACCTTTTTCAGTGGATGTTTTGGGGTGTTTTTTTTTACACACACACACCACACACAACACTGATCTGTATTCCTCTCTCTCTCTTACCCATTGTTCTTTCTCGTTTTGCGTTCGTTCTCGTTTTGCCTTATAACCAATCATATAAATGTAAAGAAAGTACAAATGTTTATATTATTGATGCATTGTAATTGTCTAATTATATTCTTAGCAGTTTGTTGTATGCTAATTTTTTTACAAAGGAATGTAACTCTCTCTCTTTTCCCCCCTCTCTCTCTCTCTCTCCCCTTCGATTGGATCGCTTATTCCATATAGACTGTTTTGTGCCGATTTTTTCTTCTTTGTAATCAATTTCTTTATTCTTGTTTGTTGTTTAAATCGTTTCCTTTATTCCTTATAAGTCATCTACGCCTTAAAATGTTAATGGATGAACTTTTTAATGTTCTTCTTCTTCTTTTCCTTCGAGTGTCCACAATCAACAATTTGATTTTTTTGACACTTTCGGGTGGGGGTCCCCGGGCGAAAAGGAGGGAAAAAAAAAAAAAGTTATGAAGATATGTGTGTTTGTTAAAAGTTTTGTAAGTCTTAGTCGCTAGTCATACTTAGTCCCTTAACCCTCTAGCGCCGTATGTATCACGAGTGATACAAACATTTAGTGACTGCCTGGCAGACAGTGTGTGAATGTCGGAGTCCACTAAATGTTATCAATCTAAAGAATGGAATGTACTGCTTATACTAACTACTAAACCACCACTCGCCGGTTGCTCTGGAATGCCAGAACCCTTCCTTTCCTCACTGGGTCTCACAGAGTCAACACGTGCTTCATTTCCTACCACTGTTCACCCACCGCTTTATCAACATGTGAGTACTGCCACCTCTGTAGCTTGTTTATCTTGTCAGTCATGATCTAGAGGAAGGGGCCATCGGCTGATAAGGTCGTTTTTCAGCTAATTGGGTGGTGTGATGGGGGTGTCAAATTGATGTATCTTGTGTGAAACGTTCCGCCTTTGGGGAAAATTCCAAGGGAGACAACTCGGTCTGTTTGTTTCAGCTGTGATACATTAGGCGTTTAGAGTCATGCTGGATCAAAACTGCACTACGCTGCGTTACTTTTACAGGTATATTTCTTATATAAAAATTACAACTGAACACTTCTAAGATATGTTTCCGTGAGAGAAGGAGATGATTTCATGGATGTGTATAAATCCAAAGGAGAGGAAGAAGATTGACATCAACCGGCCCGCAATTGTCGCTGAGTACAATAAATTCATGGGTGGAGTTGATCTTCTGGATTCCCTGACAGCACTGTACAAATACCAGATCAAGTCCCGAAGATGGTACATGTACATTTTCTACCATACATTGGCCATTGCTGTTGTCAACAGCTGGCTCTGGTACAAGCGTCATGTAAAGCTGCTGAACTGCAAAGCCCCACCCATGAAGCTCAGCTCGTTCCAAGGCATGATCGCTGATGCGCTGATCTTCTCCAAGAAACCTGGACGTCCATCTGCTGCTTCGTTGTCCCCTCCTCCTCCTCCTCCTCCAAAGGTCAAGAGAAGGGCACTCATCGGTGACATCCGCCTGGACGGGGTTGACCATCTCCCTGAATGGGCTTCACAGAGGGAGCGTTGCAAGAACAGGGACTGCCAGGCCTTGGGTTTTACCCGATGCCGAAAGTGTACTGTTCATCTCTGCTTCCAGAAGGGCAGAAACTGTTTCCTGAAATTTCATTCCATCCATTGAACTGCCAAGATAACGTCCTCTTCACTAAGAGGGCATCATCTCCATCTCCAGAGTGACAAACTGTGTATCCTTTTTGGGGACTGGGTGGGAGTGAAGGGGGTATGGGTCGGGGCTAGTTCTAAATGATGTTAACTGGACTAGATGTGTTGCAATGCCACTGGAACTTGACAGTCATCAAAACTGTTCATTTCAAAAGAACTACACAGCAACAACAACCGTGCACATGTATATAAAGGACATTGACTCTTTGTATCACGTGTGATACAGTATGACTTTATGCTTCAATGACCTAATGTATCACGTGTGATACAAAACCTAATTTGGGCATTTTTAAAGATTTTTGCAAAATTTCTTTTGGTAACTGTTTTTCACATCCATTTGATGTTATTTTACTGAATAAAATAATTTTCTGACTAGTTTTTCTATGAGCCGGTTCTAGAGGGTTAACGGAGCAAGGGCCGGATGAAAAAAGCATGTGTTTGCTTATCTGTTACCCTTGGAAATAAAGATTATCATCATCATCATCATCATCATCATCATCTCTCAAGCATGCACACACTTGACAAGCATGCACACACTTGAACTTGGAATTTTTTTTACTCCTTTCATCCTTTTCTTCTGTTAATCTGCTGTACTAACATTGTCCTCCACCAACGTTCTTCTTGCTATTGATTGGTCTAGATTTCTAGTCAACGTCTGGTTACACTGGACTGATTTGGTCATCATGTACAAGTTTATGTTCAGCTTCAATAAAAACTAGCTCAGACTATCAATCAATCATAGAAAAAACAACAACGCATGTATCAATTAATAACTACCATTATTGTGAATCACATGCATGCAATCATGCAGTCCCTGATTCTATTTCTAGTCATAGTTCTACTAGCAACAATGAAATTGACAGATGACAAGATGAGAACTTCAAGAAGACACTCTTCGTTAAAAAAATAATAATAATACAATAGAAAAAACTCACAATAAATGAAAGAAATAAAGATTTAACTGACCCCCCTCCCACCCCCTCCCCAATGACAGCGATGCACAACTTCCACTGGCTGGATTATTTTCATTTCACTGATCAAATGTGCAGTGATCACTTGGTGCCAGCAATGATTCATACCCACTGTCACACTTTAGTTTGGGTTTTCTGGCTTTCAACAACTGCTGAACGTTACCAAATGTGTTAGGCAGGACTGCGAAAGCCTTCTAATCTTATGTAAGACCGATTTACGCTCATAGAGCTGTTCCGCGCAACTTCCCAGTTCGAACATCACAGCACGTGTTCTGCAAAACTTCTGGGGCCCATCTTCAATGAACTTCAACTTCTGCTTGCTTCTCATTCATTGACGCTCAACAGACAAGATAAGATAAGATAATGTTGCTTATAGCCCAGCCGACCGCAGAGGGCCACATCAGGGCTGTCACCACGTTAAAATCAACTCACCAGTCATTTAAAAAAACAAAACAAAAAAAAAAAAAACTTTCACACAACTCGTTAAATGACATCGTCTACAAACGAACCAGAAACTTTGTTAAAAATCCTTCTTCCGTAAAATCTCAAATCAGATGAAAAATGTTAATTTCTCTCAAAAAACCCAAGGATCACGTCAGGCGGGACATCCCTGAACAGGATCTTCATGGACTCCGCTGTAAAATGTTTGTGTCTCACATCGTGCAAGTCCCAACACTCTAAAAGAACATGTTTCATTGTGAGTGGTGCATGACATGGAATGCACCACGGAGCTTCTTCACTCTTTAAAAGGTAAGCATGGGTAAAAATACGATGGCCGGTGTGCACCGGCACAGAACCGTTCCTCTTTACGACCACCCCGACGGAGATGGGAGGAAGTCTTTAAGGTTTGACGGATCTGAAAGAGTTTGTATTCGTCTGTGTGTTCCAATCCTCCGCCAGAGGTCTCTCACATAATCGTTAATTTGGGTTTCACATCTGAGCAGGGGATATAAGTGTTGGACAGTTTCTCTCTTGTGGCGTTCTTGGCTAAACGATCAACCATTTCGTTCCCGCCGATGCCAACATGGCCAGGAACCCAAGCAAGAGTAATGTTGTAACCGTCCGCCTTCAACTTGCTAAAAAGTTCAAAAAAAAGTAAAAGTTCTGGATGCTGAAGGTTGCGGCCAGCTATGGCTTCCAAAGCTGACAGCGAATCCGACAGAACCAGAAAGTCCCTCCTCGAAGAATGGGAGATTATCTTCAAAGCCAGTACTAGAGCAGTAAGTTCAGCAGAATAGACAGAAGCATCTGAATGTATATGTTCCAACAATATCTGAGAAGGAGCCCCAGGCAGTAGGCTGCACAGGCCACTCCATCCTCAGACTTGGAACCGTCAGTGAAAACTTTTTGATAGATGGGAATTTGGAACAGAGCTACGGCATACAAAGCCTTGTACGCCAGAGAGCTGGTAGACTCCTTACGGAAAGCTGCGAGATCAAATCGAATCTCTGGTGTGAAAAAGGTCCATGGAGGTTTGATCCGGAAACTTGGAAAAATCGGAAACTACTCCCAGGTCTATACCTGCATTCCGCACGCGAGGCTGCATACGAAGCCCAAACGGCGGAATACATTTCGGGTTCGTTTCAAACTTACTTTGGAACGGAGGGTCAAAAACACAGTCATAGGCAGGATTCTGCGGTTCTGAGAACAGTCGGATGTAATAATTCAAAGACAGTTTCAGCCTGCGGTTGGACAGTGAAGGTTCACCTGCCTCTGCGTACAGGCTGTACACAGGGGTGGTGCGGAACGCTCCAAGACAGAGACGAAGCCCTTGATGGTGGATAGGGTCCAAGAGTTCGAGTAAGATGACTTGCGGAGCCGTACACAGCACAACCGTATGTCCAGTTTGGAACGGACCAGGGCTCTGTAGAGGTGCAACAAAGTTTTCTTATCAGCGCCCCAGTCGGTGTGTGCTACGACCCGCAGAATATTCAGTGCTTTTGGCAAGCAGTTTGAGGTTTTTAATATGGCTGAGAAAGTTAAGTTTTGGTCAAAAATGACTCCCAGAAATTTGGCTCTTTAACAGCTGGAATGGGTGATTTCCCTACTTGAAGTTCCGGATCTGGAAAAACTGACGGAAATTATGGAAGTGAATACACTGGTTTTTGTAGCAGAAAAGGTGAAACCGTTTTCATCCGCCCACGATGGATTTTATCTACGCAAAGTGGAGCCTGCGCTGGACACTCGGGTACAGGCTTCCAGTTGCGTAGACAGCAAAATCATCCACAAACAATGAGCAGTCTGAACCCTGCTGAACTGATTGAACAATGTTGTTGATCTTAATACTAAAGAGGGCAGGAGATAGTATGCTCCCTGTGGAACACCCAACTCCTGCTCGTGGACATCAGAGAGAGTGGTGCCAACCCGGACCTGAAACTGCGTTCTGCCAAAAATTTTGAATAAAAAGCGGAAGATGACCCGAAAACCCAGATCGTGGAGATCATGAAGTATCCCCGACTTCCAGGTGGTATCGTAGGCCTATCTCCAAGTCAAAGAAAATTGCCACTGCATGCTGTCTGTTTAAAAAAGCGTTCCTAAGTGTAGATTCCAGACGAATCAAATGGTCAACTGTACTACGATGTTTGCGGAAACCACACTGTTCTTTCGCCAAAAGGCCATCGGTTTCCAGTTTCCACATGAGCCTAGCATTGACCATTTTTTCCATCAATTTACAGACACAGCTGGTCAAAGCTATGGGACGGTAGTTAGATGGATTAGAAAGATCTTTTCCAGTTTGGGGATGGGAATAATGAGGGCTTTCCGCCAAGAGGGTGGAAAGCAACCTGTAGTCCACACGTGGTTGTATACCTGTAACAGGATGTTCAGACCTTCTTGCGGAAGATGTTTCAATAGTTGATAATGAATGTCATCTATACTGGAGAGGAATCGCTGCAAGAGAGTAAGGCAGATTTCAGTTCGTTTAATGTGAAAGGAAGATTGTAGTCTTCCATGTTGTCGGATGAAAAGTTGCAGGGTGATTTTTCTTTTAGGGCTTTGTTTTTGACAAAAGTGACCGATTATTAGAAGAGGAGGAATTCTTTTCAATGGTTGAAGCAAGCAGATTAGCAACTGCTTTCTTCTCTGTTATTAAAGAATCCGAAAAACTTGAGATGGTTCACAGTGGGACAGGTGTTCTTCCCTTTGATTTCTTAAGAAGTTCCACACTTTTTTCTAGAAGTTTTTGATGTCAGCCTGGAGCAGAAGCTTCTCCAGGACCGACGTTTACTGATTTTAAAAGTGTGTCTTGATTTAGCACGGAGTTTTTGATGGGCTCGAGCGTTGGGACCGAAGGTCGATGGTATACTGACGCTGAGCCCGTTTTCGGACTTTGGAAATTTGTTGGCAACTGAATCAAACCAGGGTGTTTTTGGCATTTGAAGTTTGTCGGAAGACACTGGAATACAGGCTTTAGCACATTTGATTATAGTGTTAGTCAGTGATTCTGCTGGGTCCGGACTCTGAAGAAAGTCAGTGTCCTGGAACTCTTTAGAAATAGTGGCTGCAATAGATCCCAGTTTGCTTTCTTATAATTTAGATGTTGAGAGACAGAGACGTGTTCAGTTATTACAGGTTGTAGGACAGGGAAATGGTCACTTCCGTGCAGATCGTCATGGACAGACCACTCATAGTCCAGGACCAGCGAGGGGTCACAAACCGACAAATCTAAACACGAAAGTGAACCTGTGGAAGAGTGGAGGTAAGTTGCAGATCCGTCGTTCAGACAACACAAATCCAAATCCGAAAGGACATCCTCAATTAGCAGACCTCTGGATGACGTACAGACACTACCCCAAGAGGACTGTGACCGTTAAAGTCACCCAACAGCAAAAAAGGTCGAGGAAGTTCTTCTATCAGACTGACAAGGTCCTGACGACAAACCGGGACAGAAGGAGGTAAATAAAGAGAACAGATTGTCACAGTCTTGTGGAGAGTGACTCTCGCAGCAACAGCTTGAAGGGAGGTAGACAGAGCAACAGGACTATACAGTAGAGTTTTGTGTATGAGAAGGCAACACCGCCCGACCACCCAACGTGGATGGTTGTGCAGGATTTGAAAGAATATTAAAGCCAGAAAGAGTAAAGGTCTTCTGGCTTGAATTTGAGTTTCCTGAACAGCCACGATGGAAGGTTTTATAGATTGGCACAAAAGCTGCGCTCCTCAAAGTTGGAATTTAGTCCACGGATATTCCAATGGAATATGTATTATCCATGGTGCAGAGGGCGAAAAGGAGAGAGATCAGTCATCTCCTCTTCAACGTCTGGTGCTAAAGTATATTTGAGGTTTGTACTGGACTGTGTTGGTCTTCAGACCTGCTGGCAGACTTGCCAACAGGTGAAGAAGGAGGTCTGGATTTGGGAGACGGTGGAGGTTTCTTCCTTATCTCCACCATCTCCACACTGGGTTGAACTCCCTTGCCCGCACGGGCACTGGACAGAGGAGTTCGAGGGGGAATTGCTGGTTTTTTTAATCTGCCCAGCAGCAGATGTTGTAGACTGCTGGGCAGTCCGAGGGGTGGCGGATTTTTTGCCTCCACCAGGGGCAGTCATTTTGGTTGGGAGGTGTGGACCTGCTTCCACCAGAGTTGACAGTTCGTACTTGCAGTGTCTTCGAAAACGTAAAGTCATCAGTCTGACAGCAGACTGATCTAGTGGAAACTGTGGGAACTTTCCTTACAGCCGAAGCATAGGAAGAGGCTGTCGGCATCTGACTGCCCACAACCTGCTTGCGGGCCTCAAAAAAGGAAAGTTTCTTTTCAGTTTTGATTCTTTGAATAGCGGATTTCTGAATCCAAAGAGGACAGTTTCGTGAAGAGGAGGGATGGTTGCCACCACAGTTGGCACAATGTGCCGGATCTTGACACGGCCCATCATGGGTTCCTTGCAGCAAACACCGCATACCTCTTGCCCTGAACAGCGGTCCCTGACATGGCCAAACTTCTGGCACCTGAAGCACCTCAACGGGACGGAACATATAACTGAACACGAAC
Organism: Conus ventricosus; assembly: GCA_018398815.1. Taxonomy (NCBI): domain Eukaryota; kingdom Metazoa; phylum Mollusca; class Gastropoda; order Neogastropoda; family Conidae; genus Conus; species Conus ventricosus. The sequence goes on from JAFLJL010006476.1 coordinate 25,593, forward strand.
ATTCAAGTAACCAACTTTGATGACCGGAGGCAGCACAGGGTTGCAGAGGTCAGAAAGAGGAGTGTTGGTGGCCACTCTCTCTGAACCTTTCTTTACCGTCACCCTGCGCACCTCCGTCACACCCTGGGATGCCAGCTCCGTCTTAATTTCTGCCTCTGATACACCAGATAAATCCCGACAGCGAATCACGCCTTTTGATGAGTTCAACTGTTTGTGGGGAGTTACCCTGATCTCCCTGTCCACAGTTTCTTTGCCTCAGCAGCTGTTCAGATTGTTTTGGTGATTTACACTGAATAAGAAATGAACCATTCCTCAACCCTTTGATGGACCGAGGTCACCTGCTAAAGCTTGAAAGCCTTTCGTATGGCGAAAGGGCTCAGAGCTGAAGGGGTCTTTCCTGCTCCGTCCCTTCCATCACGAGCAGGAAGCCCAGAATCCTGTCCTCTGTCGTACTCCAGATCGGAATCGCTATCTGAATCAAAATTCCCTGAAATAGGGGATGCAGCCTTCCTCTTTTTTGGGGGGATTGTTTTTGAAAAAGCCATGATGTATTTTATTTTATTTCATCTATCCCTTACCCACCCACCTTGGAGTCCAACTAAGGGGCCAGGGCCAAGAAACCAATGGTCTTGACCCCTTCCAGGCTTCGGGAGAGATATACGACAAACAGAAACTACCAACCCTATCCCCCTGATCATGCTCAACTCCCGGGGACAGAGAGCTGAGCACTGCAGGGGTTAACTTGGCCAGTAGGGGAACTGTCCGTCTTGACCCAGCCCAAGAAGGGGAGCCGATTAGTACACCCGGGCCAAAGTGTACTCCCTGTCTAGGAGAGGTCCGAGCAAAGTGATGTGTTGAGAGCGCTGGCCCTCTCAATCACCAGGATCTCATTCCCCTCCGACACAGGTCGCACCGCACGGCAAACGCGGCGGATCTTAAGAGAACCACAGAGAGAAAAGGAGTGTGGAAAAGAAGACTTGAAGGGGAGACGAAGATAGAAAAGGGCCAAATAAGGGAGGCAGAAAACAAGAAAAGGAGAAAGGCGGGTTACTCTTAGTCAGGATCCTCACCCTTAGCCTATCTGACATGGGAAGCCCTACCAGGGGCATCAACTCCTTACCACGTTACGCTTAGGCCAAACAGCATCTGCACCTCTCAGGCCTAGAAGCAGTATGAAAAAAACAGCCTATCTCCAAGTATTGATGCCCCCGCCAGCAGAGCCTAAGGGATCACTGGACCACGCAAACCCTCCGACCACGACAAGGTCGTAACCCCCCGGAGGGCTCAACAGACAAGATAGAAGACTTTCAATACCTTTTTTTTTTTTTTTGGCGCATCGAGAAGTTAGCAGGAAAATCAGGAAGGAAACACAAACTTACATTATACGCTTCGCTCTCTGTTTTTCTCTCACCGGAAGGACATTTAACCAATACACAAGGGAAACAACTGGGCTCGAAATTGACCAACTGGGTTCTGGTCTACAGTCACATATAAAGCACAAACTCTACACTATGGTGATCTGTCGAGTGCCAAGACCTTTTTTTCTTTTTTTTTCTTCTTTTTTTTTTAACAAATTATTTCCCTCTTCATTATTTTCCTACTTTTTTCCGTAACGCACTCACAACCATCAGGTTGATTTTTGTGGTAATGCATGGGTGAAACCTGGGAAAATTGAAAATCCTGAAAGGTGGGGGTCCAGGGGGCCAGGAGGCCCCCTGGCGGGGTCAAGGGCAGAGCCCCTTGTCGGGGGCCAGGGGTCGAAGCCCCCTGAAGCTGAAGCATTTTTTACATTTTCGTTATTAAAATCAGACCATTTTGAGGTACTTTCAGCATGTTTTTATAGGCCTAAGTGAAATGAGACTAATGTTGTGTCCCAGAGTAACTTATGCTGCCCCCCCCCAAAAAAAAAAAAAAAAAAGAAAGAAAAACTTGTGAATCAAAGAATAATAAAAATCACTAAACCAGCATAATTTTGTATGTTATGCAGAATTTACTTACAGACTGGTGCATTACTTGTCAAAGGAATGTATTCAGCATTATCCAGCAGCAGCAGGTGTCCAGATGTTCATCACTGAGCAGTTACAAAATTGAAAAGCCCACTATCCAAAAATCAAACAAACCCACAGGTGTTCAAATAATATTTACAACGCAGATGTCCAAGAACAGTATTCTTATAGCCCACACGATCACATTCATGAAGGAGTCCATACAGCACATATTAATACAAAACCTTGCAGAAAGTGTCCAAGCCCAGAAGCTCAAGCAAGGTATCCTGGATGTCTATACATTCATATGTCCAATGTAGTATACACAGCTCATAAGTCTTTGAAGCATGTGTCCTCTTATACTACTTAGATGTCCTGCAAGCAGACGATGCACCGGGCAAGCCAGCAGCTTGGGTTTTTGGGCGGCACAAGTCAGAAATGTGTCGCCCTTTCCCATTTCGCCATCATTGTCCGGACCTCTTTCGTCCAGCCATCGCCAAGACCATTTGTTGGGACAGAAGCATCGATCAGCGGCGTGTCTTCATTCACAGCCACAAACGGCATCGTGCTCAAAGAAGAGAATGAAGTGCAGCAGATTCAGACTAGATCAAGGTCGACGGGATCGTTCCGACGTGAAGAAGATCGTTGCGACGTGAAGACGTGAACACGCTGTAGGCTATCGTGAAAAGGCGCAAATCGGAAGACAAGTTTTGCAACAACTTGGACGGCGCACGCGCGAGTTGTTCAAGAACGCAGCTTCACCGAAAACTACCCAAAAAAGGAAAATCGACCACAACGAACGCCGATGTCCGGATTTCCGGACAAACGACCAATACGAAATCCGGATTCCGGATTTTCCGGACGTGTGTGTTTCACCCATGGTAATGTATAGGCTTGGAATCAGAAAGAGAGAGAAAGAGAGGGGGGGGGGGGGGGGGGGGGTGGGGAATCCAGCCAAGCAAGATCGGTTAAAAGAAAGAAAAAGAAAACAAACAAACAAAAACAAAAAACACGAATTATTATTCCCCGACCTTGGTCTTGGTGTCAATGAACTACTGAAGGCCATGTCTTCCAGATCTGGTTTAGAATGTCATTGATACTAGAAGTTATGTAGTATTGATATTTTTTAGTAATGATGAATGAATAAAAGCAGACAAAGGGTTTGACCAAGTAATTTCTTTATTTCCATAAAGAGATGAAGCATGGTGAAGACAGTGCCTGAATTGACAAAATGAAATAGTGTAACTATTATGGCTAACAAAATCAATAGTTATCAAACTGGTAAAGGACAGTGTATTTACAGCATGGTAAATATGACATGAAATAGCAGATGGTTCGACCAGTCAGCTGATATTAATGATAATGGTGTTTGTGTTTTAAGAGCCCAGTCAGCTTAGTCGGTAGAGCATGGTGCCGCTCTAATGGCATGGGTGAAACCTACAAAACTTGATTTGACTGAAATTAGGCCGGGGTCCAGGGGCCGGCTAGGCCCCGGCGGGGTACAGGGGCAGCGCCCCGTTGGGGGCCCAGGGGGCGAAGCCCCCCCGGGCGAAATTGATTTTTTTAAATTTTTTAGGCCAATTTCGTTGGCTCTCCTGCACCAGAAAAAGCTTAAATGTAACATGATTTCTGCAGTAAAAAGCTTAACTGTAACATGCTTTTGTGAGTTACTGTTAGACTTATGTTCCATTAATTCATTTAAATGAATAAAAAATATTCATGGCTATTGTACAAGCTCAGGAAAGTTAAAGTCTAAAAGTGTAGAAATAAACCAGAATATAAAAACTCAAAAAGGGAAATTTTTCTCACCCAATCTGAACTGATCAAAACGATCAAAAAGTCAAAATTTCCCCCACAAATTGTTTAAAATGGTCACTTTACTATTTGAATCAAGACTGTGTGTAAAAAGAATGTACATGCTCACACATTTGAGATGCACAATGAGGAACCAAAGTAGCCTTATTCTTGCCGGCACCATTCGTCTTTTAAGTCCAAAGAATCACACCATTTTAAATAAGGAGAAATCAAAGTTGACATGTTGTCAGCACATTTTGTCTTTCCTAGCAACCACACCACATATAGAAAATGGATGAACAAAGGTGGCCTTATCTTGTCAGTTCCTCTTGTCCTCACCGTCAAAAAGCCACCATATACATGAAGTATAATTCATCCTTTCAATCATTTTCAGAATTGTCCATCAATAAAATGCAAAGCTGTGATCCACAAATTTTTATCATTTTCCATGGTGTCTACCAAAAGCAAGGACGAGTCATTATGATTCCTGTTGATTTTGATTAAGCAGTCATATATTAATGAAATTCTCTTGCCCTGTCAAACAATGAGTGGTAAAGAAAACTAAAAAGAGAAAAAGAAGAAGAAAAAAAAAGGAAAGATGAAAAAAAAGTCTTTCAGTCCAGTAGTGGGCGCTTGAAAAACTTCCTGATGTCTGCAGCACCAGCTTTTTGTTTTCTACTGGAGCCAGGTACTGGAGACAATGGAGCAGCTGAAGAAGCAGACTGAACATGATGGGGCACAGATGGACATACAGATGTAGAAATGTTGACAGGTGGGGCTGCAGCTGGAAATAGGCTAGACGTGGAGGAGACAGTAGCTACATTTTTTTTTTGGCTGCTAGTGATAAATATTCCAAGGTGGGAATTGGTGAAATTAAAAAAAAAAAAAGAAGTAAAGTGTAGGGAGGATTCAGGTCATTTCTGTTTTTCCACCTTTTCTTTTCCTAAAAAAGTATCATAACAAACATGATTTTTTAAAGGAAAGGAACTAAAAAATAAATAAACAAACAAAATGAAAACCGACAACAAACCCCCACTCACAATAATAAAATTCTAAGAATCCCATCACCCCCCACCCACCACCTGAAAGTAGGCCCTAATATAAAAAGAAAGGAAATTTAGGCCTACTCTTTAAAAAAAAAAAATCCAAATAACATTTTAAAAAATTTTCCACCCCTGATATAAATTAAATTACTGCCACCCCACGGCACCAAAAATATCAACTATAAGTATAAATAGGCCCCCCCCCCCCCCCAATCCCGACACCCCCCCCCCCCCATCAACTTTTTAAATTTGATTCTAATTACTTTAGCAAAGAATACTAAAATGTTAACTCGCCTTCATGTTTTTCTTATGCTCTGGGTGATCAGCATGGCTTCGAAGTTTCTTTTTTCCGTTCGCTCCGTATCTGATCGTTTTGAACAAACGATACAGAAACGCGTGCCGCCCACATTTATTTTCTTGCACCACTTGCGATATTCATTGCCGTCGTCATCAGTTTCGTTTAGCCATTGCCATCTCCATTTGTTTCTAATTTGGCCCTCGACGCATGCTACTGGATCTCCTTCTTTCAAAAAAGCCATGACTACTTAATTTCTGGAGCACCGTGCAAACTTTCGTTGTCTGTAGATGCGCCAATGTTAGCCTGTGAAGATGCCGGAAACACAGAAACAGCTACTTCCGGTATGAGATCGAAAACTTGGATCGAACACAAAATCGGAACCGATAATTTTTTTTTTTTTTTTAAATTGACGGAAGTTCCGTCAAGACTGAAAGTCATTTTGACGGATTTCCGTCCATAGACGGAAAAGTTTCACCCATGTAATGGTGAGCTTTACGTCCCCCAACCTGCACAGAACAAACGCATGCATGCCACCCGGGTCTTGTACGGCAGGCACCCGCTACCCTCCACAGCACCCACTCCCTCTTCCTCATCCCCTCTCGACATGGAAGGAAGGATGGAAGGACGGAAGGAAGAAGGACGGAAGGAAGGAAGGAATGAGTGACTATGTGAATGAATGAATGAATGAATAAAAAAGGAAGTGTGTATGGAGATGTAAGTGTATGAGGTGCGTTTCTTGGTGCGGTGTGTGTTGTTGTTGTTGTTGTTGATTTATAGTCTGTTCACACTTGGTGATATTAGACTTACAAGGGGTAGGGGGAGGGAAGGGGGAGTGGGGGTTGGGGGAGGGCACAGAGGAGGACGGGGGGGGGGGGGGGGAGGGGTAAGAAATAATGTCAAGAACAGTACACACTTAAATATAAATTACACTATCATAATTATAAAAATATGCTAATTGAGATTTAGAGATAATTTTTGCAACCTCAACAATTTCTGATTTGAAAGAAATAGCGCGAGCCGGTTTAGATTTCGAATTCAATGTTTGCTTTTGAATAAAGAGCATTTAAAATGGGGCAATGGAAAAGTATGTGTTCACCAGATAATGGCTTAGAACATGCACACGCTATATTTTGGGAATATTTGGTCTTCCAAGAGTTCAAACGTACCTTGTATATTAAACTAGAAATATGTCTAGGATATGTTTCCATTACACATTTATCTTGGGATTTCTCCAGTCGGAAACAGCTTTCCAATAACGAATGTATTTCATATATATATCTAACTTCAAATTACTTTTTGCAGCATTGGCCATTACCCCGCATCTGGCTAGTTTATCTGCTATTTCATTCCAATAAATACCACAGTGTGAAGGGACCCAGCAGAAAACTATATTAATTCCTGTGGAAATAATGTAATTAATTAGATGCTTCATTTCAAAGATTACATCTTTCCTTGTTTTAACATCCCAGACTTTCAAACTATCTAACACTGCCTTAGAATCAACACAAAATAAAATGTTACAGAAAGAATGATTACTATCACAAATAAAGAGTAATGCCATAAGAATAGCATACAATTCTGCCCTAAAAATAGAAAATCCTTTTCCAAGGCTGTATGCTTTTTGAACTTTTAAAGCCGGAATAACAAAACCTGAACCTGCACTTAACTGGCAAATGGAACCATCCGTAAATTTTTTTAAATGATTTGAATATTTGTTTTCTAAGTTTTCTCTCACTTTAGAAGTTAAAATGTTAATGTTATCATTTTTCCGGACATTAGTGTAATCGACATCAAAGATAGCTTGTCTATGTTCCCATGGAGGCACCGGGGGAACAACAGAGCATGTGAGAGTGAAGCGACATCAATATTGCATTTTTCAAAAGAATCTTTCGTGTAATTTCGAACGGGACAAAGATAACCTAGCCGTTGAGCTCTTTTGGGATATTCAACATTTGAATCCATCAAAACTTCGTTTTCGACTGAATTAGGTACTGAAAGACTTCTTGCAATATATTTGGCCACAGCTAATCTACGTTGATCTGACAGTGAGAGCATTCCAATTTCTTTGTACACCTTCAATGTGTTTGTGTGCACTGGGACACCAAGCGCTAATTTCATAGCTTTGCTGTCTATACTTTGCAATTTTTTCAGTAGACATTGAGGAGCTGAAAAATAAACTTCTTCTCC
>JAFLJL010006476.1:33899-109763 GCA_018398815.1 Conus ventricosus
CTTCGTTATCTCTTACAACTTGTCCCCCACCAACATTCTTCTTGCTCTTGATTGGTCTAGTTGCATTCTAGTCAACGTCTGGTTACACTGGACTGATTTTGTCATCATGTACAAGTTTATGTTCAGCTTCAATAAAAACTAGCTCAGACTATCAATCAATCATAGAAAAAAAACAACGCATGTATCAATTAGTAACTACCATTTTGTGAATCACATGCGTGCACTCATGCAGTCCCTTGATTCAATTTCTAGTCATAGTTCTACTAAGCAACAATGGAATTGACTGATGACAAGATGAAGAACTTCAAGAGGCACTCTTCGTTAAAAAAATAATAAAATAGAAAAAACTCACAATAAATGAAAGAGAAGAAATAAATTATTTCTTCTCTTTCATTTATTGTGAGTTTTTTCTATTTTATTATTTTTTTAACGAAGAGTGCCTTCTTGAAAAGGATTTAATTGACCCTCCTCCCACCCCTCCCCAATGACAGCGATGCACAACTTCCACTGGCTGGATTATTTTCATTTCACTGATCAAATGTGCAGTGATCACTTGGTGTCCAGCAATGATTCATACCCACTGTCACCTTTAGTTGGTTTTCTGGCTTTCAACAACTGCTGAACGTTACCAAATGTGTTAGGCAGGACTGCGAAAGCCTTCTAATCTAATGTAAGACTGATTTACGCCAATAGAGCTGTTCCGCGCAACTTCCCAGTTCGAACATCACAGCACGTGTTCAGCAAAACTTCAGGGGCCCATCTTCAATTTCTGCTTGCTTCTCATTCATTGACGCTCAACAGACAAGATAGAAGACTTTCAATACCTTTTTTCATGGGGCTGTTTGTACGCACTTTTTCGGGTGTTTTCGGTTCGGAACGATGCAAAGAGACGTAACACACCCTCACCTGCCCACTTTGACCTGTCCTGCCCCACTTGTGGGTGCAAATCATTTATTTCACTTCACAAGTAGGCATATGCATGCACATCCAATGCGCCATTTTGGTTGACGTTGTGCCCATGTGATCAGCAACCAAAATGGCGCATTGGATGTGCATGCATATCCCTACTTGTGAAGTGAAATAAATAATTTGCATCCACAAGTGGGGCAGGACAGGTCAAAATGGGCAGGTGAGGGTGTCTTACGTCTCTTTGCATCGTTCCGAACCGAAAACACCCGAAAAAGTGCGTACAAACAGCCCATGAATTTCGCACTCTAAAGTACATGTTTTACCCCTTTTTTATTTTTTTTTTTTGGCGCATCGAGAAGTTAGCAGGAAAATCAGGAAGGAAACACAAACTTACATTATCCGCTTCGCTCTCTGTTTTTCTCTTACCGGAAGACATTTAACCAGTACACAAGGGAAACAACTAGGCTCGAAATTGACCAACTGGGGTTCTGGTCTACAGTCACATATAAAGCACAAACTCTACACTATGGTGGTCTGTCGAGTGCGAAGACCTTTTTTTTTCTTTTTTTTTTTCTTCTTTTTTTAACAAATTATTTCCCTCTTCATTATTTTCCTACTTTTTCCGTAACGCACTCACAATCATCAGGTTGATTTTTGTGGTAATGTATAGGCTTGGAATCAAAAAAGAGAGAGAAAGAGAGGGGGGGGGGGGGGGGGGAGGGTAACCCAGCCAAGCAAGGTCGGTTAAAGAAAGAAAAAGAAACAAACAAAAACAAAACACAAATTTAAATTTATTCCCGACCTTGGTCTTGGTGTCAATGAACTACTGAAGGCCAGGGTCTTCCAGATCTGGTTAGAATGTCGTTGATACTAGAAGTGATGTAGTATTGAGATAAGATAATGTTGCTTATACCCCAGCCGACCGCCAAAGGGCCACATCAGGGCTGTCCCCACGTATGTAGTATTGTATTGTTTAGTAATGATGAAGAATAAAAGCAGACAAGGGTTTGACCAAGTAATTTCTTTTATTTCCTAAAGAGATGAAGCAGGGTGAAGACGGTGCCTAAATTTGGGACAAAATGAAATAGTGTAACTATTATGGCTAACAAAATCAATAGTTATCAAATGGTAAAGGGACAGTGTATTTACAGCATGGTATATGACATGAATAGATGGTTCGCCCAGTAGCTGATTTTTAATGATAGTGGTGTTTGTGTTTTAGAGCCCAGTCAGCTCAGTGGGTTTAGAGCTTTGGTCCCGCTCTTATGGTGAGCTTTACGTCCCCAACCTGCACAGAACAAACGCATGATCCCACCCGGGTTTTGGTTACGGAAAGGCACCCGCTTACCCCTCCACAGCACCCACTCCCTCTTCTCATCCCCTCTCGCAAGGAGGAAGGACGGACGGCAGGAGGAAGGACGGAAGGAAGGAATGAGTGGACTATTTTGAACGAATGAATGAATGAATAAAAAAAGGAAGTGTGTATGGAGATGTAAGTGTATGAGGTGCGTTTCTTGGTGCGGTGTGTGTTGTTGTTGTTGATTTATAGTCTGTTCAAAACTTGGTGATATTAGACTTTAAAGGGGGAGGGGGAAGGAGGGGGAGTGGGGGTTGGGGAGGGCACGGGGAAGACGGGGGGGGGGGGGGGGGGGGGGGGGGGGGGGGGTAAGAAATAATGTAAAGAACAGTAAACAAACACTATCATAATTATAAAAAATATGCTAAATTTGAGATTTAGAGTTTAATTTTTGCAACCTCAACAATTTCTGATTTGAAAGAATAGCGCGAGCCTTTTTTAGATTTCGAAATTTAAATTGTTTGCTTTTGAATAAAGAACATTTAAAATGGGGCAATGGAAAATTTATGTGTTCACCAGATAATGGCTTAGAACATGCACACGCTATATTTTGGGAATTTTTGGGTCTTCCAAGAGTTCAAACTTTACCTTGTATTTTTAAACTGAAATATGTCTAGGATATGTTTCCATTACACATTTATCTTGAGACTTCTCCAGTCGGAAAAGCTTTCCAATAACGAATGAAATTTCATATATATATACACTTACATCTCCATACCACTTCCTTTTTTTATTCATTCATTCATTCGTTCACATATATTGTTCCATTTTACTACCCTTCGCTGGCTGCTTTGGGGGGCTGTTGAATTTTTTTTTGGAACCTTGGTGATGAGAACACCACGGGAAGTATGGACTTTGGTGTGTCTCTATTTGACACCAAGAGCCAGACAAAATCAGCCGTGTCTCCCTGATGAGGCCGATCAGCGGACAAAAAGGGCCCCTAGGAGCAGGAAATTTACAAATAGATCTGCCTTCGAAGGGAAGTACGATGGTTCCCTCAGGCTGCTAGTGAGGGATTCTATATTTATAATATATTCCCCCCATTTTTTTTTCATCTTTAATTTTTTTTTTAAAACTCAAATCTTTCCCAAAGTCATTACTATAATGACTGAAGAATTGTTAACCTGCACTTGTTTTCTCCATTTATTTAATTGTTCAGCAGTATATATATATATATATTGAATTATAAACAAAGCTTGCTCTTATGTCTTAGATTGAAGAAATGGGGGGATACGCATTCATATTGCAGTGGTAGTGATTCTGCCTAACTAACGTATGTGTTTGAGTGGGTGAATGGGGAAATAAAATAAATGCTTCTCAAAATGACCCTTCAGCAAGCTTATATTCTCCAAGGGGGAGAACCCTCCAATAGGGAGGGAAATTCACTAACATATAACTCTGGTCTTTATACCGATATTTCGAAACTTGGTGGTTTCTCCTCGTGACCGCGGAAAGTGGTAATTTGACTCCTTACCTTTTCAGTTTTTAAAAAGAATGTAATCCCCGAAAAGGTTGGTGTGCAATACCGTGTATGTTTGTTGAGTTTTCAAAAAACCAACCAAAGGTGCCATCTAAGAAGCAAAGAAAATCATAAAAAAGCAAAACAAGCTACATTTTCTTGTGAAAAGTAAAAATATAAAACGATTTTCCTCTAAGACACAAATGTGAGGGCAGTTCTTGGAATGAATCCGCAAGGGACTAAAAAACAACAAACTAATAAATTCCAAGGATAAGTACCGCACCGTTCCGCAACTTACAGAGCAGCCCTTTGGGGTTGCAAAGACTGCAAGAAAATATTGAATTATAAAACAAGCTTGCTCTTATGTCTTAGATTGAGAAATAGGGGGGATTTCGCATTATATCTGCAGTGGTGATGATTCTGCCTAACTAAAAGTATGTGCTTGAGTGGGTGAATGGGGAAAATAAAATAAATGCTGGAACGGTGCGGTTCTTATCCTTGGAATTTATTAGTTTGTTGTTTTTTAGTCCCTTGCGGATTCATTCCATAGAACTGGCCCTCAGCACTTGTGTCTTAGAGGATATCGTTTTATATTTTTTACTTTCACAAGAAAATGTAGCTTGTTTTGCTCTTTTATGATTTTCTTTTGCTTCTTAGATGGCACCTTTGGTTGGTTTTTTGAAAACTCAACAAACATACTACGGTATTGCACCCCCAAACCTTTTCTGGGATTAATTCTTCTTAAACTGAAAAGGCAGAGGAGTTAAATTACACTTTCCGCGGTCACTGAGGAGAAACCACCAAGTTTTGAAATATCGGTATATGACCAGGAGTTATATGTTAGTGAATTTCCCTCCCTATTGGAGGATGTCTCCCCTTGGAGAATTAAGCTTGCTGAAGGCTCATTTTGAGAAGCATTTATTTTATTTCCCATTACCACTAAGCACATACTGTTTGTTAGGCAGAATATCTACCACTGCAGATATGAATGCGTATCTCCCCTATTTCTTAATCTAAGACATAAAAGCAGCTTTGTTTTTAATTCAATATTTCTTCAGTCATTGCCAACACAAGCTGCTCTGTAAGTTGCTGACGTGCGGTATTATCCTTGAATTTATTAGTTGTTTTTTTTTGTCACCTTCGGAAATTTATTCAAGAAACTGGCCTCAGAATTGGTCTTAGAGGATTCGTTTTATATTTTTACTTTTCACAAAGAAAATGAGTTGTTTGTCTTTATAAATTTCTTTGCTTCTTAGATGGCTCCTTGGTTGGTTTTTTGAAAACTCAAAAAACATACACGGTATTGCCCACCAACCTTTCTGGGATTACATCTTCTAAACTGAAAGGCAAGAGGAGCAAACCACCCTTCCCGGTCACTGGGGAAACCCCCAAGTTTCGAAAATCGGTATTGACGGGTTATGTTAGTGAAATTCCCCCTATTGGAGGATGTCTCCCCTGGAGATTAAGCTTGCTAAAATATTTTGAGAAGCATTTTTTTATTTTCCCCTTCACCCACTCAGCTTACGTAGTTAGGCGAATCATCTACCACGCAGATATGAATGCGTATCTCCCCCTTTTCTTCAATCTAAGCATAAGAGCAAGCTTTGTTTATTATTCAATATTTCCCTTTCAGTCATTGCAACACCAGCTGCTCTGTAAGTTGCGGGAAAGGTGGGGGGTACCCCTTTTCCTTGGAATTTATAGTTGTGTTTTTTAGTCCCTTGCGGATTCATTCCAGACTGGCCCTCCCCGCAACTTGTGTCTTAGAGGATATCGTTTTATATTTTTACTTTCACAAGAAAATGTAGCTTGTTTTGCCTTTTTGATTTTCTTTGCTCTTGATGGCACCTTGGTTGGTTTTTTTGAAAACTCAACAAACATACTACGTATGCCACACCAACTTTTCTGGGATTCTTCTCTCTTAAATGAAAGGAGGAGTCAATTACCACTTTCGCGGTCACTGAGGAGAAACCCCTAAGTTTTTGAAATATCGATATATGACCAGGAGTTATAGTTAGTGAAATTTTCCCCCCCTATTGGAGGATGTCTCCCCCTTGAGAATATAAGCTTGTAAAGGCTCTTTTTGAGAAGGCATTATTTTATTTCCCATTCACCACTCAAGAACATCTGTTAGTTAGGGCAGAATTTATCTAACCATGCAGATATGAATGCGTATCTCCCCCTATTTCTTCAAAAAGCATAAAAGGGAGTTGTTTTAAAAATTAATTTTTTGGGTTTTTTAAAACCCGGCTCGGGGGGTTTTTGGGGTTTTCCCCCCTTTGGAAAATTTTTTTAGGGTTTTTTCCCCGGGAACCCGCCCTCCCCCCCCCTTTTCAAAAGTTTTTTTTTTAAAATTTTACAAAAAGGGTTTTTGCTTTTTATGATTTTTTTTTTTTAAAAGGAATTTTTGGGTTTTTTTTAAAAATCCCTTTACGGTTTGGGGAAAATTTTTTCTTTCCTTAAAATGAAAAAGGGGAAAAAATTTTTTTGAGGGCCCCAAAGGGGGTAAAAATTTATGCCAGAAAATTTAAATTTTTTCCCTCCCTATTAACCCCCCCCTTGAAAATTAAGAAATTTTTTGGGAAACAATTTTATTTTTTCCCCCTAAAATATGTTTTTTTAAAAAAACATTTAATGGTTGAAGGGATTTTTTCCCCCAAATTAAGCATAAAGAAACTTTTTTTTTAATATTTTTCAGTTTCAACCAGGTTTTTAAAACTGGAAGGGCGGTATTTTCCTTAATTTAAATTTTTTTTAAAAAAATTTAATAAATTTTTATTCCCCAAATTACTTTTGGCATTGGCCATTACCCGCATTGGCTAGTTTATCTGCATTTATTCCAATAAATACCAGTGTGAAGGGCCCCACAAAAACTTTTTAAATTCCTGTGGAAATAATGTAACTAATTGATGCTTTTTTTAAAAGGGTATTTTTCCCCTTTGTTTTAACACCCCCAACTTTCAACTATCTTAACCTGCCTAAACAACCAAAAAAAAAAGTTACAGAAAGTTTTATTCATCAAAATAAAGAGAATGCCATAAATAGCATACAATTCTGCCGAAAAAAAGAAAAACCTTTTCCAAGGGGTAGTTTTGGAAATTTTTAAACGGAAAACAAAACTAACCTTTTATTAACTGGCAAATGGAAACCCTCCATAAATTTTTTTTTAAAAATTTTTAATATTTGTTTTTAATTTTCCCCCTTTAGAGTTAAAATTTTTAATGTTATCATTTTTTTTCCGGAATTAGTGTAATCGACATCAAAGATAGCTTGTCTATGTTTCCCTGGAGGCAGGGGGGGAACAACAGGAGGTGAGAGTGAAAAAAGACACAATATTGCATTTTTCAAAAAAATTTTCCCTTAAATTTTTTGAAAGGGGCAAAGATAACCCAGCCGTTGACTTTTTGGGATTTCACATTTTAATCCATCAAAACCGTTTTCGATGAATTAGGTACTGAAAAACTTCTTGCAAAAATTTTTGGGCCCCAGCTAATCTACGTTTTTTGACATGAGAGTTTTCCAATTTCTTTTTACCCCTTCAATGTGTTTGTGTGCACTGGGACACCAAGCGCTAATTTCATAGCTTTGCTGTCTATACTTTGCAATTTTTTCAGTAGACATTGAGGACTGAAAAATAAACTTCTTGTCCGTACACTAGTTTTGATCTTATTAGAGAAACAGCTAGGTGCAGGCCACGGTTGAATACAAATAATTGTCAATGAGTTTAAAGAATAAACGTTTCCTTGTTTTAGCTATCAAGCTTTCAATGTAAAAACGCCAGTTAAGTTTAGGGGTTAAATTCACCCCCCAGAAATTTTATATTTGTGAGTACTGCAATTCAGAACCATTCAATTTGAAGCTTGGCAAATACATTGGATTGTCTCCATTATTGAAAAACATTGTGTTTTTTTCACCTGAAAGAGTAATCCAGTTATTTTCAATAAAGTTGTTTAATTTATCTATCAATTTATCTATCTCTAACTGATATATCTTCTGTATATGATTCGTAATTCTCTTGCCAGTATGCTTTCGAATATTTGTATTTATCCACATAGCAATGTCATCAGCATATCGTACTAAACTCACACTTTTTTATAATATCTTTGGAAGATCATAAATAAGAATGTTAAACAACATGGGGGCTATAATAGAACCCTGTGGAATTCCGATATCAATGCTCTGAAAAGACGAGTAAACTTTCCGTATTCTTGTACATATGGATCTCTGTGATAAAAAAAAACTTTTAAAGTATTGAAACATCGTTCCATTAATTCCTATTTCTTTCAATTTATATAGTAGTCTAGCGTGCCAGATACTATCATACGCTTTTCTGATATCAAAAAAGGTGGCAAGTGTACTTTTCCGTCTAGCAAACTGCTTTTTAATTTGACTCATAAGTTTCACCAAATGATCTATTGTACATCGACCTTTGCGAAATCCCGCTTGATTCACTGGGATTATCCTTTCTTTTTCACAAAAAATATAAAACACGTCTTTGGATAATCTTTTCAACAACTTTCCAACGTGAGAGGTTAGTACTATTGGCCTGTAGCCACCAATGTCTGACCTGGGTTTACCTTGTTTTGGAACTGGGACTACAACAGATCTCTTCCAGATACTAGGGAGAGTTCCATTAAACCAACATTTTTGGTAAAATGAATGCAGTAATCGTTTCCAATATGAAGGCAAGTGGTATAACAGTTGATAGGATATACCATCTAGGCCAAGAGCACTTGAATTTGAAGAAAAAAATTCTAACGTCTCATAAAATTCATCATATGTAATAGGAGCGTTTAAATAATGGAAATGATTTGGTGGTGGATCCTGATAGATAGTTCGTGTAGACGTGTATTTCTTTTCCGAGCGTTCACACACAATTTCTGTTCACTACTGATCATTAAGCTGGTCTTAGCTGGATGGCGAACGCTATAAGAAGGGTGTTGTTTAACTATATTGCGTTCCCATGCTATGTAATGCCGCATGTTGTGAATGTGTCACAGCTGAATAAAATTTGAAACAGATGCAAAGTTAAGGTGGAGACTTTATATCTGGACTGCACAAATACAGAGAACGGATTTCCAAGAAAACCTGCCTTGGACTTTATATGTATAGTGAAGCTTCGGTATACATAAGCCTACTGGCGAAGACTACACACTTATTCAAACGTGTAAACTTTGGCGTAAACACACACACACACACACACCACGCACGCACGCACGCACACACACATACATGCGCGCACGTTCGCATGTACACACACACACACACACACACACACACACACACACACACACACACAACACACAACATACCATTTCAAGTACTTGACATATTGACATTTGCAGACAAACAAACATGTGGTACGATTGAATTTTACAGCCAGGAAAATCAAAAGTAAAGAACACTCTAATTGCTGATGTTACATTGATTGATGAGAGAGAGAGAGAGAGAGAGAGAGAGAGAGAGAGAGAGAGAGAGAGAGAGAGAGAGAGAGAGAGAGAACTGACACTGACATTTTTTATTGTCCGTTTAGCAGTTAAGCAGTTAAGAAGAGAGAGAGGAGAGAGAGAGAGAGAGAGAGAGAGAGAGAGAGAGAGAGAGAGGAGAGTTGATGATGCTAAGTCTGTAATAAATAGGAATACAAAATTTTGATATGTTGCACACAGTAACACACACGTAAACGCACACACCCACTTACGCAAACGCACACACACCTGCACGCGCGAACACACACACACACCACGCACGCACGCACGCACGCACGCGCGCGTGCACACGCACGCACGCCCACACGCACGCACGCACGCACACACACACACACACACACACACACACACACACACACACACACACATGCGAGTGCGCGCGCGCGCTCGGACACACACACACACACACACACACACACACACCACACACGCACGCACGCACGCGCGCGCGCTGCGTGCGCACGCAATCGTGTAGCACGTTGGGCCGCACGCGATCAGTCAAGCAAAAGTCTCTTAGGTCTTCTTCAGGCAAGATGCAAAATAATTAGGTATAGATATAATTAGGTATGGATATCCTCTCTCCTCTCTCTCTCTCTCTCTCTCTCTCTCTCTCTTCTCTCTCTCTCTTTTTATGATTAAGTTGATATAATTATTTACATATATACTTTTTTTCTCTATCTATCTCTGTATATTTATGTATGCATGTACGTACACACACACACACACACACACACACACACACACACACAACACACACACAACACAATTACACACATATATATATATATATTTATATCTGTGTGTGTATGAAATATTTCTTCTACTTGGTCTCTCATGTTGTCCTCACATTCCTTAGAACCTATCTGCCTTCATCCCCCTTATCGCCCCCCCCCCCCCCCCCCCTTCCTTTCTTTTCGACCCCCCCCCCCCCCCCCCCCCCCTTCTATTTCTCTCCCACCCTCTCTCTTTCTCAGTCTCTACTCACTCCCTTTTTCTCCTTCTCTCTCTCTGTGAAGTGTGTGCGCGCACATGTGTGTGTGCGTGTGTGTGTGCACTCGTAAGATAAGATAAGATAATGTTACTTATAGCCCAGCCGACCGCAAAGGGCCACATCAGGGCTGTCACCACGTTAAAGTCAACTCCAAGTCATTTAATAATTAAAACAACAACAACAACAACAAAACACCTTTCACACATCTCTTTAAATGACATCTTCTAGAACGCACCAGAAACTTCGTTAAAAATCTTTCTTCCGTAAAATCTGAAATCAGATGAAAAATGTTAATCTCTCTCAAACACTCAAAGATCACATCAGGCGGGACATCGCTGAACAGGATTTTCATGGACTTTGCTGTAAAATGTTTGTGTCTCACATCGTGCAAGTCCCAACACTCTAAAAGAATATGTTTCATTGTGAGTGGCACATGACATGGAATGCACCACGGAGCTTCTTCACTCTTTAAAAGGTAGGAATGGGTAAAATACGAATGGCCGGTGTGCAGCCGGCACAGAACTGTTTCTTCTTTACGACCACAGACGCCGTTGACTCTGGGTGCAGCACCACCCAGTCTCTCCGTATTTGGGGCATATTATATTCATCTTAAGAGTCATCAACATGAAACTTACAGTAATCCCAGAGCTCATGCATTTGCATCCATCACACTATAACACTTGAATGTAATTAGAAAAGAAACAATAGAAAAATCGATTAAGGTGAAATCCACCCTATCCGTTCATAGTGGACGATTGTAACACGCATACTTTTCTTGAAGGAAAATTCTGCTGTGCCTGATGTGCGTGTTGGTGCTGCTCTCGGCATGGCCTGGCCCTACCACTCCCCTGAGCCTGTCATCACTGGGGAGGGCCGCTGGGCTGCCAGGCAGATGTTTATTCTCTGCCGGCTGGTGTTGATAAGGAATGGAGGGAAGGAGCAGCAATTAGGCCCCGGCAGTCTTTGATACTATGATAGTAGCCGCGTTTTCCGGATTCCTACCATTGCTTGAGAAGCCTTTGTTCTAGCTGGACCTGACTTGCAGGCGGTCGCAGACATTGCTTCACTGGAGGAAAGCCGATCTTTATCTTTTGACTTGTTTTATGTTATTTTATTTTTTCTTCGTATGAGTAGCTTCGCTGAGAATCACCATGCGGAAAACCCTCGCCGTTCACTGGCGCCTGTTCTGATCTAACATACGCAGGACACCACCTACTAAGCCCCCTACTGACGACAATAATTGCTTAAACACTTTAAATGGAACAAAGCATATCATGATAGAAGGTTTATATGGACAGATGATGACATATATTTAGTTGATCCTAGCAATAAAGTGAGTGAGTGTTTAGAACACTTTTATAGACTGTTTGAAGGAACGCAGACACTATTTATTATAGATGACTGTTCGGCAGAAAGAGACATAGTTAAAAAAAGAAATACTTTGTCAAAATTGGCTTTCAGTGGAAGACATGCTGGAATAAGTGTGTGGATTTTATGTCAAAAATATAACTCAGTTTTAAAAGACTTTAGAGAACAGTTAAAGACTGTAGTTTTATTTCACATGAAAGACAGAGACGCATTTGATGAATGTATGCGTGAAAATGATGTTATTGAAAATGATCAGGAAAAACATAGGATTAAGCAAAAACTAAAATCTGAAAAGTTTAGTAAATTAGTATTGAAAACGGATAATCCTACACAGTATGCATGTTTGTAGGGTTTACTAGTTAGAGAACGAATAAATACCTAGCTAGGGCAACCGCCCGAAATGGTTGAGGGCGGTTGAGCTAGGCTTGGTATTTATTAGTTCTCTCAGCCGCGGTGGGGCACTACACGCGCTGCCTTGCCTTCGCTCAACTGACAGGTGTCGGATATCTTATCGCAAGTCTGTTTAGCAGCACAGTGTCATCTAAAACTCCCGTTAGTTGGGTAGCACGCTGCAATTCTTTTTGACTATCCTTGTGAAGAGAGTGCACAGTTTGTCTATCTCCATTTCTCTCTTTCTCTCTCTCTCTCTCTCTCTCTCTCTCTGTCTCTCTCCCTCTGTCTGTATATCTGTTTCTCTCTTCCTTTTCTCTCTCTCTTTTCCTTATCTGCATTTAATTATTGTTATTTTGTTTATCTTCGTACTATTTGTTTATCAACATTTCATCCTATGATATTGCTGCATGTATTTACAGTAGATTAGCAAGGACAGGTTGGAAGAATAGGCATGCCTAAAAAACCTTTATCCTTGAATAAAAAACGTTGTTGTTTTTTTGAGTGCGAACGGCAGGAATGGAGGCTCGAGTTTGCCGAGCTGGACAAGTTGTTTTTTTCCTTCTCAATTTTTTATTAGACTAGTATCTCATTCACTTTCCCTTTGGTGATATGCTGTAGATAATGCGACTCGATAGCTTCCAGGTAGAAAAAGAAAAACAAAGGACACGGAATTACGAAGCAAGCTTGCTCGGATGAAATTGAACAAAAAACGAATGTTGTTATTTTTTCCGATCCGCAAGCGCTTTGACTCTTCTCTTACAACCACAGGGCAATAAGTGGCGATGCTTCCACGTCAAGTTGATGAATTTATTTTGTATACGATGTGCCAGAAATAGAACACTTGCTTAGTTGCACTCCCGAGAATTTAGGATCTCGCCTTCCATCAGTAAATATTTAATATTCCATTTTTTTGTCGGATTTTAATAGCCCGGCTACACTGAAAATCTTTTCAGTCTTTGATTTACTGAGCTGTAACACCATACTTCTGCGTCATATATAGAGAAACGTGAGGTGTACTGTACTTTTTGAGCAGTTTGATTGCAACTTCGTTTTACCAATCCATCCAGGCTAAAATAGCATCTCTCAGTCTCTTTCACACACAGACACTGTCACGCCGAGTCACAACCTTTGCACAAACAAAACACATTGGAGAGGGAGGGAGAGAGAGAGAGAGGGAGAGAGAGAGAGAGAGAGGGGGAGAGGGGAGAGAGAGGGGGAGAGGGGGTGAGGGAGGAGAGAGAGAGAGAGAACATAAAATCCTTAGACTTCTTTCCTTTTCATTTGTTTATTTACCTCATACATGCAGGTCTTCAACTCTTGATTTTCCCACCATTTTGCAGGGTTCGGTTTACTAATGCGCCATTGGCGCATAAATTCTGAAAATGACCATAAGAGTTCCTGTCAGGGAGTCCAAATGCGCATCAATATTATGAACCAGTGCGCCACAGTATGTCCGTTTATGTATTGTATGTCAGACAACTTATGAACAAATAAAGAATAAAAAAACGTTGAACTTCCTTCTCTCATCAATACACAAGGGTTCGTGATCTCAGTTACTGCCCCCCCCCCCCCCCCCCCCCCCAAAAAAAAAAAAGTGCTCAAAAAGGAAAAAACAATTAGAATCCATTCAAAACATGGTGAAAGTTAGTCAACATCACACTCGCCCACACCCACGTGAGCCCTATCCGGTGCAAAGAAGATTTCTTCACACAAAAATAGTACCGGACTATGCAGACACACAAAGTTAACAATCCACCGATGACAAAGGATAAGGAGACGGAAAGGGGACGGGGGGTGGGGTGGGGTAGGGGGTAGTGAGGGAAGAATTATTATCAGTTGACCTTCCAGTCCCAACAACATCGCACTAAAGCGTACGTCAATTTTTACGCAAAACTGTCATCACGCAAAAACAAACCACTGACAATGGCCTACTACAGGTGACGTGGTGCCTTATATACAAAAGAGAGAAAATCGCTAAGCCAACCACAGATCTACATACATGCTCCATGACCTGGCAGAAGGAATCTAGCTCTGCTTTATAAAGATCTTCATGTTACTAGGCCTGTGGCTCGATGATTTTGAATCTATTCATTTAGGAGTCTGAATCAATTCATTTAGGATGATGGAGGTCGGACTGAAGCTGTTGCGGGTACTTCTGAATCTAGGCCTAAGAAAACGTCTCGCAGACAGTTGATTCTTGGGGTGTTGTCAGCCGCATTGTGCGCAAACACTGAGAAGGTGCTTCTTGCAGGTCCAGTCCTTGCACCTGTCACAGAACTTGGTTGTCCTGGTGTCTGTCTTCCAGCCACAGGTCATCATCGGCCTTGGCGAAGCCTGGGCTTCTTTGCAGCGTTTGGCCTCTCCTGTCCGGCCTGTGGTGGTGCCTGGGTGGCACTGCTGGTGGTGCGGCCGCTCTTGTTTGCATTTCTACCCTTCAGGCTGACTGGGATCCACCCGACTGACTGCAGATTTGATGACCTTCTGCAGTTCGGAGGGGAGAATTTGTTCTGAGTTCTCCGATGGAGTTGGTCCACCATCAGCTGCTCTCCAACTTCTCTGATGAATTTTGATCTTGCGCTCTTGTGGGACAGTTTGTGAGAAGGAAACTTCTTTTCAAAGACGCATTTGGCCGCGATGGTCCCAGGTCCAACAAGTTAAAAAAACATCACCATTGGCCAACGCTGGGTCTTTCTCTTTGTTGTGTAGGCGTGCGCCATTTTGTCAAGCGCATCGACTGCCCCTTTGTACTGTTGTAGAAAAGCACTATATCTGGCTTCTTCGGAGCTTCGGGGTCGACGACTTTGTCATGGTGCATTTGTGCTCAAGCAGACAACACTTTTCAACCGCTTTGTTTGGTAGAAGACTAATGTTGTGTTCTCAGTGAACACAAAGCTAGACTCGTGAAGTGGAAGGCCACGTTTTTTCTTGAAGGCTTCAGGCAAAAACCTTTTGTTTTGCCTGACAGTGCCAACTACTGTCAGGCCATTCTCCCAAGAGTGTATTTGCCAGCTTAATGTCCGTGAAGTAGTTACTAAGCAATTACACATACATCGGCAGCAGTGCAGTGTCTTCTCCGGTGGGTTGCCTCTTGACAACTTGACATTGACTGCTCCCTGTGTATTGTCGGTGCGGGGCTGCGGCGGGGCTGACCAGGCTGTGGCTGTGGATGGGGTGTCGGAATGAGCGGCGTGTGTGCACTGCCTCTGAGGTGGCGCAGAGGTTGGGACAGCAAAAAAAAAAAAAAAAAAAAAAGATTTTATGTATGATTTAACGCAGGATCCAGTTTTAACAAAGTCATTAGAGTCTCTAGGATGTGATCTATATTACAGATTTGGAACATTATTGTCGCCGCTAATCATGGGATTAATTACTTTTAATCATATAGATTTTACTTCCCTTAAAAATGACCGAGCCAGAAAATCAGCAGAATCAGAAACATTGAATCAGGTGGAGAAAGTGACCAGTAAAAAGCCTCCTCATCCTGGGCACGTTGCAGCAGGAAAAAAATTAGCAGAGTGGAACAATCAAACAAAATTAAAATTACAAGCACATAATATAACTCATAATGAAAAAGTGCTAGAGCCGCAGCCAGTTGTTTCAATACCAGCTATAAAAACACCAGAACAAGTTGATTCAAGACCTACAACAACAACAGGGTTGCCTACACCGCCAAAGTCTTCATGGAATTTTCTTAAAGCAATTGTCATTTTTGGCGGCATTGCTTCTGGGGGTGGTTATTACGGTTATAAAATATATAAACAAAGACAGCAAAACCCAAAGCAGTCCAAACAATCTCTGCCACTAAATACAGAAGCCGAACACAAAAGCATGCCAGAACCACCACCAACAAAACATCATTTTGATCCATTTCAAATGCAATAATAAATAATTATAAATTGACTTAAATAAGAACTTGGTTGTACTTAGAGGATGACTTAGTTATGAACTTGAGCTGACTTAATTAAGTACTTGAGGTGACTTGATTAAGTACTTGAGGTGACTTGATTAAGAACTTAGAAGTTACTTGATTAAGAACTTAGAAGTTACTTGATTAAAAACTTGTGGTGACTTAGGATGACTTGATTAAGAACTTATAAGTGACTTGAGTAGGAACTTGAGGATGACTTGAGTAGGAACTTATAAGTGACTTGAGTAGGAACTTATAAGTGACTTGAGTAGGAACTTGAGGATGACTTAGGATGACTTGAGTAGGAACTTATAAGTGACTTGAGTAAGAACTTATAAGTGACTTGGGGGGGGGGGGGGGGGGGGGGGCGCTTGGCTTAATGCCAAAGTTGCTCCTTCAAGAGCGGTTTTGGGGTGCGGCCGATGAACGTTTCCTTTCACGACTCCAACTGAGTTTGACAGCACAGTGTGTTCTCTGATCGAGTGGGGAGAAGGCGGTTAAGTTTTTGTGTCTACAAATTGTTATAGAAAGTGTACAATTAGATGGAATCAAAAGATGAATGAATCCGAGAGTTCCCAGGAGTCTGACTTACTTAGAGAAATAAAATCAGAGCAATCAACAGGACTTAGCCAAGAAATAGAAACAATTGTGATCGGTGATGATGAAGAAGACTTAACTATTGATTGCGGAGATGAAGCCACTGGTGAACCTATAGGCGAATACAACAATAGAATTCAACAGCACCTTGACTATTATGCTGCTATTCAACAACATTGGAAAGAAGTGCAATCTGTTTTGAAGCAAAGAGGAATTAAAGAGGCGGAACGTTACAACAAAGAACATAAAAATCAGTTACCAAAGCAACCTGCTGCTGTCTTTCAGACAAGAAGGAAAAGAAAACGTGAAAAGCTTATACACTTATCAGGAAAAAATCTGTTAGAAAAACTAAGATTTTCGAAGGTTGAAGACAGGCTGTTAGTTGAAAACACACTGAATGCAATTCCAGAGTATGATGAAAACAAAACTGTTGAAGAAGTAGAAACAATCATCACCACAAGTCAAACAATCCTTGAATTGAAGGAAAATCAAAATCTAAGAAGCTATCTAGCATATGGCAAGTGGTTAGAAAGGCTGTGTGAATTGAACAGAAGAAATTTTTGTAACTTTGTAGAATCCCACTTGCAGCATTCTCTCGGATGGATAAATAAACTGACGAGAACTACACGCCTGTTTGGAAAGTACAAGCAACTTTCAAAACTAGCAATAACAATTTCAGAAGCCATCTCTCTAACCACCAAATAAAATCTGCACTTCGAGAGAATCCCGCCATGAAGCCGGCTTGGAAGTAAAATAACCCTGCTCACGCTGAAGAATGGAAATAACAGGTAAGATTATCTTTTCTCTCAAATATTTATTTACCATTTCAACTCATCCGTTTGTTTACCAGTATAGTTAACGCACCCAAACGTACGCACACACCAACAGAGAAAATAACAAGACACATACTGTCAACATAGACTGGAGGAAAACATGTCTTTACAAGATTAAGGAAGTGCGGGAAGTATTACCACAAAGTCTTTAGAAATTGAGCGCTATTTACAGTGTTGAAAGGCAGGGAGGTAAAACACAACCTTCTCTCACCGCTCTCTACAAAACTCTGTGAAATAGGTGGGAGGCGTATGCTGCGGCGAAACTAGCCTTGCTGGCTGTTACTATAAATAGCCGTTCGCACGTGAACATTCCTGGTCAGGTGCACGCCGCAAGCCCGCTATTATCTCCTCCCTTCACACTCTTACTGTGGGCACCAGCAATTAGGGGTGTAGCCCCCATCATTTACCTTTCTCATATTACCAGTGCCAGAGACACACAGTCGGTAAACAAGAAGTGACGCAGACACTATTTATTATAGATGACTGTTCGGCAGAAAGAGACATAGTTAAAAAAGAAATACTTTGTCAAAACTGGCTTTCAGTGGAAGACATGCTGGAACAAGTGTGTGGATTTTATGTCAAAAATATAACTCAGTTTTAAAAGACTTTAGAGAACAGTTAAAGACTGTAGTTTTATTTCACATGAAAGACAGACGCATTTGTTGAATGTATGCGTGAAAATGATGTTATTGAAAATGATCAGAAAAAACACAGGATTAAGCAAAAACTAAAATCTGAAAAGTTTAGTAAATTAGTATTGAAAACGGATAATCCTACACAGTATGCATGTTTGTAGGGTTTACTAGTTGGAGAACGAATAAATACCTAGCCTAGGGCAACCGCCCGAAACTGGTTGAGGGCGGTTGAGCTAGGCTTGGTATTTATTAGTTCTCTCGGCTGTAAATTCTCCCTCCGCCGGCGGGTCATGAGTAGGTCACACAGCTGGTGGCTGCTTCGCAGCATATGCCGAGTGCCCGTCCCGTCCCCGTGGTGCTAATGCCACGCACGCTGAGCAGTGAAGGAAAACGCCTATACGGAAAGCATGGTAGACTCCACGACGGACATTCAGCTGTTAAGGAAAATCCCTACTTGAAAAGCATGCGTGATAGAACTGTACAGGGTCGACAAATGCTATAAATCTGAGCCTCATACGGCATTGGACGGATCTGAAAGAGTTTGTTATCCGTCTGTGTATTCCAATCCTCCTGCCAGAGGTCTCTCACATAATCGTTAATTTTGGGTTTCAGATCTGAGCAGGGGATATAAATGTTGGACAATTTCTCTCTTGTGGCATTCTTGGCTAAACGATCAACCATTTTGTTCCCTCCGATGCCAACATGACCAGGAACCCAAGCCAGAATAATGTTGTAACCATCCACTTTCAACTTGCTAAAAAGTTCAAAGAAGTCTAAAAGTTCTGGATGCTGAAGGTTGCGGCCAGCTATGGCCTCCAAAGCTGACAGTGAATCCGACAGAACCAGAAAGTCCCTCTTAGTAGATTGTGAGATTATCCTCAGCGCCAGAACCAGAGCAGTAAGTTCAGCAGAATAGACAGAAGCATCTGGAGGTATATGTTCTAACAGTATCTGAGAAGGAGCACTAGGGCAATAGGCTGCACAGGCCACTCCATCCTCAGACTTGAAACCGTCAGTGAAAATTTTCTGATAGGATGGGAATTTTGAACAGAGGTCAGCATACAATGCCTTGTATGCTGGAGAGCTGGTAGACTCTTTGGGAAAAGCTGCAAGATCAAAACGAATCTCTGGTGTGAAAAAGGTCCACGGAGGCTGATCTGGAAACTTGGAAAAATCGGACACAACTCCTTGGTCTAGACCTGCATTCCGCACGTGAAGCTGCATACGAAGACCAAACGGCGGAATACAGTTAGGGATGTTTTCGAATTCTTTTTAAACTGGGGGTCAAAGACACAGTCATAGGCAGGATTCTCCGGTTCCGAGAACAGTCTGATATAGTAATTCAGAGACATTTTCAGCCTGCGGTTGGACAGTGAGGGTTCACCTGCCTCTGCGTACAGGCTGTACACAGGGGTGGTGCGGAATGCTCCAAGACAGAGACGAAGCCCTTTATGGTGAATAGGATCCAAGAGTTTCAGATAAGAGGGTCTTGCAGAGCCGTACACAGCACAACCATAGTTCAGTTTGGAACGGACCAAGGCTCTGTACAGGTGAAGCAAAGTTTTCTTATCAGCGCCCAGTCAGTGTGTGCTACAACCCGCAGAATATTCAGAGCTTTCTGGCAAGAAAGTTGAGTTTTTGGTCAAAAATAACTCCTAGGAATTTGGCTTCTTTTACAGCTGGAATGGTGGACTTGTCCAGACGAATTTCAGGATCAGCAAAAAATTGACGAAAATTGTGAAAATGGATTGACTGAGTTTTGGTACGTGAGAAGGTAAACCCGTTTTCCTCGGCCCACTGTTGGATCTTGTTGACACAAAGTTGGAGTCGACGCTGTACGCTGGCGTAAGAAGCTCCAACTGCATACAGCGCAAAATCGTCAACGAACAGAGAGGACTCAGAGCCCTGGCTTACAGGAGAAAGGATGCTCCCCTGAGGTACACCCAACTCCTGCCCATGGATGTCAGCGAGTGTGGT
The DNA here is from genome assembly GCA_018398815.1 of Conus ventricosus. Lineage (NCBI taxonomy): Eukaryota > Metazoa > Mollusca > Gastropoda > Neogastropoda > Conidae > Conus > Conus ventricosus. The sequence goes on from JAFLJL010006476.1 coordinate 53,812, forward strand.
GCCAACACGCACCTGGAACTGTCGATCAGCCAGAAAGTTTTGAATAAACAGAGGCAGGTGACCACGAAAACCAAGTCTGTGCAGGTCCATGAGGATTCCTGATTTTACGTGGTGTCAAACGCTTTTTCTAGGTCGAAACAAATAGCGACCACATGCTCCTTATTGACAAAGGCATTGCGGATGGTAGTTTCCAGACGGATTAGATGGTCAACTGTCGAGTGGTACTTCCGGAACCCGCACTGTTCACTGGCTAAAAGGCCATCGGTTTCCAGCTTCCACATCAGACGGGAGTTGACCATCTTTTCAATCAGCTTACAGAGGCAGCTAGTCAGAGCTATTGGACGATAGTTTGAAGAGTTGGTAAGGTCCTTTCCAGGCTTTGGAATTGGAATGATCAGGGCTTTCCACCAGGAGGGCGGAAAGCATCCTGTGGTCCAGATATGATTGTAGACTTTAAGAAGGATCTGGAGACAGCTTTCTGGAAAATGTTTCAAAACCTGATAATGAATATCGTCCAGACCAGGGGCAGAATCAGTGCAGGTTTGCAAAGCTGTTTTCAGTTCATTGATTGAAAAAGGAAGATTGTAGGCTTCAGAGTTGTCTGATGTGAAATTGTATGAAGATTTGTCTCTGATTTGTTTGTTTCTTAAAAAGGTTGCAGATTTATTTGAAGATGAGGAGTTCTGTTGGATGGTGGAGGCCAACAGATTGGCAACAGCTTGTTTGTCAGTGATCAGAGCATCGGCAAGTTTCAGGTGATGAATGGAAGGATTGGTGTTCTTCCCTTTGATTTTTCTGATGATGTTCCAAACTTTTTTCTTTGAAGTTTTAGATGTCAGCCGGAGCAGAAGTTTCTCCAAGACTGACGTTTACTGGTTTTGAAAGTGTGTCTCGATTTGGCACGGAGTTTCTGATGGGCTCGAGCGTTGGGACCTGAAGGTCGGTGGTATACCCGACGCTGAGCTCGTTTGCGTACTTTGGAGATGTGTTGGCAGTCAGAATTAAACCAGGGTGCTTTGGGCATTTGGAGTTTGTCGGAAGACATTGGAATACAGGTTTTAGCATAGTTTATCACAGTATTGGTCAGACATTCTGCTGGGTCTGGACTCTGAAGAAAATCAATTTCCTGGAATTCTTTTGAAATATTGGTTACAAAAAGATCCCAGTTTGCCTTCTTCTAATTAAGATGTTGTGAGACAGAGGCGTTTTCAGTTAATACAGGTTTTAAAAGAACAGGGAAATGGTCACTTCCGTGCAGATCGTCATGGACAGACCACTCATAGTCCAGGACTAGCGAGGGGGTCACAAATCGACAAATCTAAACACGAAAGTGAACCTGTGGAAGAGTGGAGGTAAGTTGGAGCTCCATCGTTCAGACAACACAAATCAAAGTCTGAAAGGACATCCTCATGAAGCAGACCTCTGGATGACGAACTGACACTACCCCGAAGACGATATGTGTCCATTAAAGTCACCCAACAGCAAAAAAGGTCGAGGAAGTTCTCCGATCAGACTGACAAGGTCCTGATGACAAACCGGGACAGAAGGTGACAGTTTAAAGTGAGCAAATCGCAACAGTCTTGTGGAGAGTGATTCTCGCAGCTACAGCTGAAGGGAGGTAGTCAGAGCGACAGGACTAAAACAGCAAAGTTTTATGTAAAGAAGGGCAACACCGCCCGACAGTCCAATGTGGATGGTTGTGCAGGTTTTGAAAGAATATTAAAGCCAGAAAGAGTGGAGGTCATCTGGCTTTGAATTTTAGTTTCCTGAAGAGCCACGACGGAAGGTTTTATTGTTCGACACAGATGCTGCAGCTCCTCAAAATTTGAATTTAGGCCACGGATATTCCAATGGATTATTTTACTGTCCATGGTGCAGAGGACGAATAGGAGAGAAATCAGGTCATCTCCTCATCAATGTCTGCATCCAATGGAGCGAATTTATTAGTCAGCTGGACTGGACTATTTTGGTCTTCAGACCTGCTGGCAGACTTGCCCACAGATGAAGAAGGCCTGGATTTTGGAGATGGTGGAGGTTTCTTCCTCATCTAAACCCTCTCCACACTTGATTGAACTCCCTTGCCTGCACAGGCACTGCCCACAGAAGTTCGAGGCGGGAGGGCTGGCTTTTTAATCTGCCCAGCAGCAGATGGAGTAGACTGCTGGGCAGTCTGAGGGGTGGCGGATTTTTTGCCTCCACCAGGGGCACCCACTTTGGGTTGGGAGGTGGTGGACTTGCTTCCACCGGAGTTTACCATTCTACCATGCAACGTTTTAGAGAAAATAAATTCATCAGTCTGGCAGCAGACTGAACGGGTGGAAACTTTCTTTACAGTGGAAGCATAGGAAGACACTGTTGACGTCTGACTGCCAACAACCTGTTTGCGTGCCTCAAAAAAACGAGGTTTACTTTTCAGTTTTCACTCTTTGGATGGTGGACTCCTGAATCTAAACAGGGCAGTTGCGTGAAGAGGAGGGGTGGCTGCCACCGCAGTTCGCACAATGCGCCGGGTCTTTACACGGCCCATCATGGGTTGCCTTGCAACAAACACCACATACCTCCTCTCCAGAACAGCGGTCTCTGACATGTCCAAATTTCTGGCATTTGAAACACCTCATCGGGGATGGGACATACAGTTGGACCCGGACATTTAAGTACCCTACTTTAATGCAAAGGGTTGCAGAATGTCAGAAAGAGGGTGTTGGTGGGCACTCTTTCTGCACCTTTTTTAACTGTCACCCTATGCACCTCCGTCACACCTTGGGATGCAAGTTCTGTCTTGATCTCCGCTTCTGAGACACCTTTCAAATCCGGGCACCGAATAACTCCTTTGCTTATGGGGAGTCACCCGGATTTCTCTATCCACAAGCCTTGTTGACCTCAGCAGCTGTTCTGATTGCTTCTTTGACCTACACTGGACGAGGAATGAGCCATTCCGTAGCCTTTTTACTGACTGAGGGTCACCTGCTAGACCTGGAAGCCCTTCTGATTTGCAAAAGGACTCAGAGCAGAAATAGGCTTTTCCTGCTCTGTCCCTTCAATCACAAGCCAAGAAGCCCAAAAACCTGTCCTCTGTCTCGTCTCCATATCCGAGTCACTGTCTGAATCCACATAACTGGAAATGGGGTCCACTGCCTGCCTCTTCTTTATGGGGTGTGTGATTTTGGATAAAGCCATGGTTTATGTGTATAAATTTCATCTCACCTTTACCCACCCACCATGGAGTGTGGAAAAGAAGACTTGAAGGGGAGACGAAGATAGAAAAGAGCCAAATAAGAAAGGCAGAAAACAAGAAAAGGAGAAAGGTGGGTTACTATTAGTCAGGATCCTCACCCTTTGCCTATCTGACATGGGAAGCCCTTCCAGGGGCATCAACTCTTACCACGTTGTGCTTAGGCCAGACAGCATCTTGACTTTTCAGGCCTAGAAGCATTTTAAAAAACCAGCCTATCTCCAAGTATTGATGCCCCCGCCAGCAAAGCCTAAGGGATCACAGGACCACGCAAGCCCTCCGACCACGGCAAGGTTGCAACCCCGGAGGGGTGTGAACGCGTGTGTGTGCGTGTTTGTTTGTGTGTGTGCTTGCATGCGTGTGTGTGTGTGTGTGTGTGTGTGTGTGTGTGTGTGTGTGTGTGTGGTGTGTGTGTGTTGGTTGGTGGTACATGAGTGCATGTATTTTGCCTTGCATGCAACAGTTGTCAGCATGACCTCATTTTACCTGATCTTACTGCATAAGAATTCACTATAAATAATGTCAGTTTCCTTATTAAGAAGCTTTTATCATTGTACCTTGACTTGACAAAGCTGATTACCAGCAAAAATTTGTTTAAAAAAAAAGCAATCTGAAGACATTAAAAGACTGTTGCTTTTATTTTTGTATGTGTATTTATATCGATATCCATCTATCTCTGTATACACACACACATATTTCAGTTGTTTTACCAGTCCATTCTGCAGTGTTGTCAGGTCCTCTGAGGGTTGTTTGTTTTTTGTTGTTGTTTTTCTTGCTCTCTCATTGTGTGTGTGTGTGTGTGTGTGTGTGTGTGTGCGCGCGCGCGTATGTGTGCCTGTGCGCATGCAAAAATTAGAGACAGACAGACCCACAGACTGACCAGAATTAGGTATTTGCACAGTGTTACTAAATTGTGTGGATTCTGCTCCCCTATATCTTCATGATGTAAAATCTTACATAATTTAAAACCATCACCATTTGATGGGCAAGTGGTTTTCTGCAGGGAGTGGGGTAAACTTTGTCTACTGTAGGGGCCAGGTCAGAAAAAAACAACAATAATGCTCAATCCAGTATATGCTCTCCATGTGTGCTTGGACTGAATGATGTGAGTTGGTAAAAGCAATGAAATGAAATGACATGGGCAATGGCTTGTATTTATCACCACTCTTGGAGTCACCTGCTGCATCTTAACAATGACCAGGTCACTGACCGCATTTCATACAGTGGAGTGGTCATCTAATTCCATTCTACAGAACACTGCCAGTGCTGACAGAACAATCCACATTCTGTGCTTCATCCATTTCATGACTTTGTCCAACATCGATACATGTGTGGCTCCTATTTTAGAACACCGTCTATATTTGGTTTGCATTTCTACAGTGAACTCATTGTTTAACTGCAATATAATGTCATGTTAAAAATGCCCATCCACAACCTGCCACACCCAGCAACAAAAGAAAAAACATTCTTTTGTTTGTTCAATAAGACAAACAAAAACATTCTGAGCCAAATTTATATTCAAAACTGTCCCATAACAACAAAGAATTCCTCATTTAGAATCTTCCCTCTATTAAAGAATCCCCTGTGATTGCACAGACTGCATGTATGTATATGTATGTACATGTGTCTATGTGACTGAGCATGGTGAAGACTGAGTGATATTGAGATTGAGAGAGACAGACAGACAAACACACAGACAGACAGACAGAAAAAATGAAAGTGAAATGAGTACATTGGTGAATGATTAGGAGAATCAATTAACAGGTGTTTTTTTAAAGTGTGGATACATTCATACACAGTTCCTGCACAACTACAACAAACAAATTCACCAATTTTCATTTTTATTTCATCAAAGTAATGATTACACGCAAACAACAAAAACAAATTCAACTCCTGATAATTCAAACGGAGACCACAATGCTGCATCAAAACAAGACTTCATGTTTGCACAGTGATCTGAAAACAAATTGCAGACTGATAATCATTTCATATAACATTCTCATGTTGCAGACTGATAATCAATTTCATATTTAAACATCTTTATGTTGCAGATGATAATCAATTTCATATTTAAACATCCTCATGTTGCAGACTGATAATCAATTTCATATTAACATGCTCATGTTGCAGACTGATAATCATTTCATATTTAAACATTCTCATGTTGCAGACTGATAATCAATTTCATATTAACATTCTCATGTTGCAGACTGATAATTTCATATTTAAAGGTCTACTTTAGAGATTTTCGATAATTTGTTAAAAACAGGTCTACATGTCATATAACTACAGTATGGTATTCATTTTTTTAAAAAAATCGCCGGAAGAATTTAATAGATAAAAACGACTTTTGCACACCTGTTCAAACCCCGCGTGGTAGACCGAAAACGTGACGTCAGTTGATGGACTGGCCGTCAGCCGCAACCTACACAACAAGCCAACGCCAAGTGAAATCAACACGAGTTGCGATCCCCTACAGCCTAAAAAGTCACGAGGGGTGGCTGTAGGCGAGTGCAGCAGCTCAGCAGGAGACGGATATTCTTTGCACACATTTTCATCTGATCCAGTACTCGAAAGAAGTGGATTCGGTTCGTGCAACCATGCGGGCAGCTAAAGTTCTTTTTACCCGTCAGTTCCAGCTGGACGCGGAAATGAGCTATTCCGACAATTGCCGAGCCCGTTCGAGTGGATCAAAAACTTCGTCTGCATTGTGCGCGTATACTTTGAAGGCGGAGTGGTAAGCTCGTACAGATGAGTACGATAGTCGCACGTTTATTCTGTTCTTATTATGGACAGATCACACTTGTTAAATTGAATGAACACGTTAAGGCTTGAGGAAGGAGAATCTCGCTCGCCGTCCACGCATGATCGCATCAAGAAGTCAGTCGGTAGCCTCCCTCGAGACTTTGGTAAAGTCCGTACGCCTTCGGAATGCGTGTTCGGGCGTCCAGTTGGAACTGAACTGACGTGGTAAAAAGAACTTAGCGTTCAAACTGATAAGGTACAGGCCTTGCAGAAACATCCCCAGAGTCACATTGGCTGTCGCAATCATTGTGACTGCTTTTACATGATAAATTAAATACCGAGCGAGATGTGCAAGAACCATCAGAATCGCTTTCTGTCGCCGTCGCTGACCATCATGTGACGTCACATCCAAGAGCAGTTAAGCCATGCCAAGATTAAGTTGATTACCTCCCGTTTCTTGATTACAGGTGAAAATGCCCACTTTCGCGGATCGATTTCATGTGATCGGGAGCGAATCGGATGTTTATTTCACCCAAATTTTTCAAACATTTCATATTTCTGCATAAGCTGACCAATTATCGAAAACCTCTAAAGTAGACCTTTAAACATTCTCATGTTGCAGACTGGTAATCAATTTCATATTTTAAAATTCTCATGTTGCAGACTGATAATCAATTTCATATTAACATTCTCATGTTGCAGACTGATATTTCATATTTAAACATTTCATCATGTTGCAGACTGATAATTTCATATTAAAATTCTCATGTTGCAGACTGATAATTTCATATTAACATTCTCATGTTGCAAACTCAGCCTGATGTGGCCTCTGCGGTCGGCTGGGCTATAAGCAACATTATCTTATCTTATCCTATGTTGCAAACTGATAATCAATTTCATATTCTCATGTTTGTTTACACACTACACACGTGTGAGTATATGCATGCGTAAGTGCGCGCACACGCACGCATGCACACACACACCTTGCTCAAGGTGTTCCTGAAAACATTGGTCCCTAACAGCAAGGCCATTGTGAACAGACTCTCTCTCTTTTTCTCCCCAAACTACTCTTTTCATACAGTGTCCAATTCTTTCTTGCATCTTGTAGAATGCTGTGTTTATGAACAGCAAACATCTATAGCCATGAAAGTAAACCAAAGCGTGAAAGGCAGAAATTTGGTAAAAGTAGGGGATGGAGGAAGGGGAGTGGGGGAGTTCATCTTCCACATGTTTGAAAACCAGAGGGAGGGGGTGGACCACAGCACTGCCTCCTGTTCCCACAGTTCACACTGTACTATTGTGCAACCACTCTTTCTGCTCTTTCTAAGGTACATCCATCAGGTGTTTTCCTTTTCTGCGGAGACCACTAAAAAGACAATAAAACATTGGAGCATTTTCTGCTGAGAGCAGTAGAGTTTAATGCTTGACCTGAACATGGAAACAGAAGCCTGCACCACAACACACACTCTCTCTCTCTCTCTCTCTCTCTCTCTCTCTCTCTCTCCACTCTATGAGGACATAATCAGCCCAAACCATCCACTCATAACACTGGCAGTGACAGGCATGACAGCAGAGACAAATGAGCAGACAGCACTTCACACTTACACCCTGAATTATGTGCTGAGCTTTTTTCATGTACAGTCCTTCGAATGAGACTAAACTGAGGTTCCATGTGTGAACGCACACGCAACATCTTGCACACACGTAAAATCCCATCACCCGCTTTCGGAAGTTTGGCCGAAGGTATGGATGACACGTTACACATAGCATACACCTTCCCCAAAGATGGAGTAGGGCTGCCTTAATGGCGGAATAAAAAAACAACAGTAAAAAAAAGTCACACACACAAAACTCCACTGCCTTGTCTATACAGGCAGTGTCCGCAGGAGTATCAGTCTGCGTACGCAGAAAAAAGAAAGAACGAAAGAAAGACAACCAAGTGATACAACATGAAAAGTATCTGATCTGATAAAAAAAACATGCAGCAGGCCTTACAAAGCATTCATCAGAAAGAACACATGGTATCCATCCTTTGTCTTTAGTTAGACTGGTCACTAGAACGGGTGCAATCTTTACAAATCAAAATAACACATGCAAACCAATATTTATATACAGAAATTTTCATGCCATTCCTTATGATATAACCGACTATACAGAAACATATTCATGGCTTACAGAACGCACATTCACGGTTTATACTCACAATCAGAACTCAAAGCACATTATTTATACTTAGTTTACTCAATTTGAAATAATATAGTAATCAAATTCACACACACACACGAAAACAAATTCAGAAAAGGTAATTAAGGAAGAGGAGTGGGCAGGGGCAATGGGGTGGAGGGAGGGGGTATCAAAACATACAGACAGAGGAGGGGGAAGAGAAGGGAAGCAGACAGGGGGACGGCAGGAAGGGGAATCAGGATGGGAAAGATGGAGCATGGACTGACAGGCAATGATGTTGAAACTGTCAATAACCATAACTCTGCAAAATGAAGAGGTCTGTGAGGTGGTGGGGGAGGAGGGTATGATGGTGGAGGGAAGGGAGGGAACCAGGGGTCGGCATCTTACTTTCCAGTGACTCCCACATCATGTAAACTGCAGAGTTGTATCACTCCGGGATTGACAGTTCATACTGCTATGAACTCACATACTACGTCACAATACAAGTCTATATTTATGACAGGGGGTCAGAAAATTCACTGTGACGTGAACCCACACACTGTGTTGCAAGTGTGTATCAGGAAGCTGGGCTGCACACCATGTAGTGTGAGCTCACGATGTCACACCACAAAGGTGTAACAAAAGGCTGGGCAGTCCACTGTCATGTCAACAATCACCATGCTCTATGTCACAATCCACTCCATGCACATTGCACTGCAAGCATCACTATGAACACAGTTTCCCATACAAGAGATATGATCCTATGTTCAGACAGAAGACATAGGAAAGTGGAAAAAGCCTGAAAATTGCCTGGGGATGGTCCAGCAGGTGGAATTACACAAAAATCAAGTTGGAGTGAAATAACTCACAGCGGTGAGTTTGATTGGTGATGAAAACCTCATGATCTGGGGTGAACACAGCTTACCGGTGCGAGCGGACGCTAATTTTTCGTAGCTCTGACAAAAATTAGATTTTGCGTTGATTGGACGCACCATGACCGGTAATTAGTTGTGAAATCAACTGCTGCGACCTCACACAGTAAGTTGGCACTTTAAATCAAGACCATGAGATAAAAATCAACGTATTATAGTTCATTTTCAAACTGGAAACCGATGAACCGTAAACGCCCAGCTAAATCACAGTCTGGATCGAGTACCTCCAATTCTTCTCTTCTTGATTCGTCCAACGCAACGAAACTGTGCAGTCCAAAAGTGCCAAGAAAAAAGTAAAAACCTACTGCGCAACCAAGGATCTCTCGCGATTCACGTTCGAGCCACGATCGGACAAAGAAGCGATCATGGAAGAAGCTGCGACCATTGAACACGTCGACTCTCCTGACGCTGTTTTCGCTACCGGTCCGGATAACGACTCCCGCCTGTCCCCGTCTCACGGCGTTACAAATGAAGACATTATGCTGAAACTGTGCGCTAACGGCTCCGTCATCGCGAAACTGTCCCAGGCAGTAGAAGAGCTGAGAGCAGCAATCTTCGACTCGAAAACGAAAACGACAGCTTGAAGCAGGACCTAAGCGAGGCGAAGAAGAGGGAAGAAGAACTACGGAGCCAGGTGAGGGAGGCGAAATTCGCAGCCGAGGTGGCAAACCGCAAGGCGGAGGAGGTGTCGGCCTACGTCAGGAGGAACAACCTGAGGGTCTTCGGTGTGGCGGAGGAGACGAGCGGGAGCAGGGAGGAGACGGCGGAGCAGTGTGAAAGGAAGGTGTTGGCGCTGTTCCGCGACAAGCTGCAGGTGAAGGTGGACAGAGGGGACATTGAGGTTGTGCACAGACTGGGGGGTAGGAAAAACACGTCCAGAGGGGGGGAAAGAGAGGGCTCCCCGGGGAATCATAGTTCGATTTATTTCAAGAAAGATCCGTGACTCTGTATTGCATGCCAGATCAAAACTGAAAGGCACAAGAACTGTGATTGTGGAAGATCTGACCCTCGCGCTTACGCCTTGCTGTGCACCGTCAGAGACGATACATCAGTGTGTAAACAGGCGTGGACCAAGAACGGCAAGGTAGTCATTAAGACGGTGACCAACAAAATTGTTGCCATACACTCGCTGGCTGACCTTGCAGAGCATAGAAGCGCGTGTACCGGAGCACTGGGGGCCGTGTCGTTGTCAGACACGCTAAGGTCTGAAGGGAAAACACCTATACTAACACCCCCCTCTCATACAACACACCCACACAACGTTAACAAATAAACAATATATTTATTCAATACAACACGCTGTCGCTCATACACACACCACCATCCTGCACGACAGACCCTTCCAACATCAATAGTACACACAACACAAAATATCCAACCAACAAGCACAAGCATACATCAAATCCAGGCTGCTAAGCGACCACCCACTGGTGATCAACAGGTCGCACGACACTTAGAATCACAATAATGCCCACTAAAATTTGTTAGGATGCACAAAAACTTCCAAACGACCCCCACAAACCATATGTCAACTTATTGTCTCAGATGCATGTCCAGGTGAAAAACTAGGCACACTGTAGCTTGTGGGACGCACAATTTAAATCAGTTAATCTGTCTTCACCACCACACCGTTGATGACGGAGTAACGTGGACATAAGCGACGACGACGACGCAGAAAGACGATGAACCCGCCAATGGGTTAGAGAGTAAAAAAACACATACACAAAAAATAATTATTTGAAGGTTATGCTGTAGAAACCCGCAATCACAGCCTAAGACACTAGACGACTAACGCCATGGAATCAGCTGCCCAAAGATGTGGTTGTAACGAGTCAGGATGACTCTGCACCACCACCAACCATGGGCGCGTGCTTCCCAGCACGCCCACAACTGCGGCAGGGCTGCAAGCCTGGGTCGACCTGGGTCAGCTCCCCTGGGTCGGCCTGGGTCAGCTCCGCCTGGGTCGGCTGGGTCAGCTCCGCCTGGGTCGGCCCTCAGGCCGTCACATCAGCCCAGACGTCTGGTCAACACCGGTTGTTGCCCATCCCCACTGGAAACGGTGGCACTAGCGGAAACGACACACTGCATGCTCCACATCAGTGGTGGATTCACACTACATTTGCGCATTCCTACACTGTCACTGTCACAAGTCACATCCCATAGAACACACGTCGTACAGCTGCACTCCTCCAGACAATTACTAACACACCAGGACGAAACCTCAACAAAACGTATGTTCAATCATTCATTGACTGGCTGATCAATATTCCGCCACCCATAATGTCACTGATTAACGGCCCAAACACCAGAGTCACGAACACAAAAGGCATTCAACGTAACAACCACAACCGATTCTAGTGCTCATCAGTCACAAAAGAAACCCCTCACCTATACCCCTGTGCCAACACAGGTCTAAGCAAACAGAAGTCTCAGGCACCATCACAGTCAACACATCAACACCACCATAAGATTCAGATACCAGTCTCAAACAAGCAATGAAAAAAACTGACACCGCCAAAACTGACATACTGACAATTACACTGGCATGGGATATAACACTAGCCAGCAGCAGCAGAGGTGACCCAACATATAACATAACAAATGACATCAGGTAACGCCAACGGCTGCATCAATAACAGTCGACTACCACACAAGACGTAAATAGCTACACCAACCAAAACCAGTAACATAGTCAGAATCTCCGCATCCCAACCTGCACGTAGGAGTCACACTTAGTAATGGTCACACGTAATACAAAAAAAAACTAGAAAAACACATCACTAGTTGCATCAATATTAAACCCAGCAGCAGCAATAATAGATATAATATTGACACTCCCGACACTCCTCTTATCATTATTAACCATCCATCAATAAATATTATTATTATTGTTATTAACGTTGCTTAACATCCAGCCGACTTCGCAGAGCCACGTTTAAGACGACCCACACTGTTTACAAAACGAAATCTTCATTGCACGTGCGTCAACTTGCCCGAAGACGGGCCCGCCTACCGGAACACAATGGGGAGGCACTGGAAACGAGTCAGCGTCCGCGCAATGATTGGAAGTAGCAGTATTTGAACATAGTTTGGCGCCACAGGCAATCCCAATCGTTTTTAAAAATAAACCCATGGCACCAATACCCCTTAGCCATGTTTCTACACAACGGACGTACCAGCGCTACGCCAGCCGCCCAGCCATAAGTTGCGCAACCCTTGCCACTTTGCCAACCTTTAACAGTCTCCCCCCCCCCCCCCCCCTTTCTCCTACTACCTTCCCCCCCAACCTTTCCCCTAATATCCAAAGCGCGACCAAAAATTTTAATAACCCCTGCGATTCCCTTTCAAAAAAAATAACAAATTTTAAGTTCCTATAGAAAGCACTAATAATTATCCCCACCCCCCCCCCACCCTTGGCAGTTTCCCAAATAATAAAGAGAAGTGGAGTTGACATACAACTCGGGTCTGATGGGGGCCTACCCACTGCCTTTAATGGACACACCTAAAAATCTATTTCTTCAAAATTAACTCTTTACGCACACAAAAAATAACACTTCCCCCGGACCTATTTAAAAAAATCTACAACTCGACTCAATGTCAATCATTCTTAGAAAACACCCAAAACCTTGCTTAAAATTCCGGAAAACCTTGAACAAAACCAACTGGGGAGGCGCCACACATGACACCCCCCCAAACAGTACTTTCGTGGCGTCACCAGAATCACCCTTGATCTGAACGTGCCCATTTCATCGAACAAAGACTCCACTTGGTGGGCGGACACCCTCCCGAAAACCACACCCTCGTCCGAAAGACCTAATCCCAGGCCCTGTCGACACCCCAGCCAGAGCGAATAAACTTAGCGCGCCCTGCGCCCCTGCGGGTAAAAAAAAGGAAACTCACTCAACTTGACTTCACGTGCCCAAAGAAAACACACACTGCAGGGGGACGAAAAAGTGCACAGGTTCTGGGTTTTACTTCGCTAAACCCGGGGTTTAACGCCGGAAGTTCTCCCTTACCAACCCAACAGGTCGTTGAAACGCCAAACTCCACTATAAGACATTCCCCCGGGTTGTGTCACGTTCTCCTCCTTCCACCGCCCCCTTCTCTTTTGATCCCACGTCACACAGAAACGAGCTTCACGGACATAAGTGATTCCCCTCACGCGCGGACAATCAAAAAGTTAAGTTGTGGGATTTTTTATGATTTAAAACGTTTCATGTCTGAAAATTTGGTCGATTTGTGCGTTTTGTGTAAAATTGTAAGTTGAAAACTTGTCATAACATTATTTACCGGCAATCGCCCTTTTTAAACAGCATGGCGTGTCTAGTGATGGTTGTTTGCCGTGTGTTTTTTTAAAGATTTCTTTTTGTTTGTTTGCAGTGGTTATTGTAAATAAGACCCAAAAAAACATCAAATGAAAAATTTAGTGGCGATCTTTTTCTTCGCAATCGGTTTTCTTTAAATCGTTATCTATTTTTTTTTGTTCATTTTGTGCGTGTATTTTGGTAGCTGCGAAAAATTCAGTGTCCGACAAAAGGGTTGAGTCAAAATAAAAGGGATCGTGGAATGTTTGGAGGTTTTTTATTCTTCTTTTTTAAAATACTGGTTCGCTAAAAAAACGAGTAGGCACCAGCGGCATGTTAAAAAAGAAATAAAAAAAAACTAAAATAGTGGGGGACTCGGATGTTGGCCCGGAGCAAATTGGAAAAGGGGGGTCGCACTCGTATTCAAGAGTTAAAGAAAAGACCAAATTGGGCCCCGCTAACGTAAATACTGGGGAAGTTAAAATAAAAAATTAATATGCAGTATTTTTTCCAATGTGTGATGGAATCGTTTTCTCTGCCCATGGAACTTATATTTTTGTAAGGGTTTGGGTAGCGCGGTTTTTGAACCCGTTTTGCTCAACGGGGGTGGATGGGTTTTGTTGTTGTTGTTGTTTTTGTTTTTTTTTCTTTTCGGGGGGGTAATGTTGATTTTTTCTTTTCGTCTTTTTCTGTAAGTTCAGTGTACATCAAAATGGCGAGTCTTTGTTCAAGGGGATTGTTACAGAGTCATGTGCACAAGGAAAAATTATATCTTGTGCGTGTGTTTGTGTACTGGGGGTCATGTTTTCTTTTTTTTGTGATGCGTGTGAAAGAAAGAATCAGAAGGAAAACTAATTTGGTTGGTTGCCCTTATGAAATATTTTTATGGGACCAATCCCAGTTTTTGGTTTGATGGCTGGAAAATTTTTGTGGCTGGAAGTTTGTTTACAAAATCCTTTTATTTTTTACTACTGCTTTGTCAATGGTAATTTTTGCTTATATACAAGAAGTAGGTTTTCCCTGTGGGGGAGACTAAAGAATTTTTTACCCAGGGGAAAAGTAAAATAATTTTGGGGGGGTGCCTGTGTCGGGCAAAAAAAGTTTGTTCAATAAGAAACAGTTGCGTGGGGACAGAGTGGTAAACGGTTGTTTTTAGTACATGGTTTTGGTTATATGTTCTCACAGAAAAAATGGACGTACAAAATCACTTTGGGGTAAATTATGCAAGCCATATTCAAGATTATTCAAATGAGTGTTGTAAAGTTTTCCTTTTTGCCTGTTATTGTGACTTTGGAATGGACTCCTGTTTGTTGCTTTGTTCCCCCTGTGCCTTGGGGTCTTTTATGTAAGTTTTTGCTATAAGGAAAACACCTGGATTAGTTGGAAAAGGCAAAATGTTAACAATTTACTTTGAATGGGTTATAGAAAGGGAGTTTTTCATTTTTAAAGAAAAAAAAAATACTATTTTTTGCCTCAAGATATCATTTTGAAAAGATACAAAAAGATATAAGGCGGAAGGGGGGGGTTTGTTTGTTTTTTCTCTCAACGTTAATGCTGAGGATAGCAATACTTTTTAATAAAATTTCGAATTCAAAAAAAAAGGTGGAAAAAAGACATGCAGGGAAATTTTAAATCTTTTTAATTTAAACAAATAAAAAGGAATGTTGTGAAAGTGTTTTGGACCAAACAAAGGACCCGATTTTGGGGGAACTCAAAATACGATTAAAAAAGTACAAAAACAAAAAAATTATTGTGGGGGGGGGATTTTTTAGACTGAACAGGAAACGTTGTTACAACTTTAAAATGTAAATAACCCCAAAGCTAAAAAAGAGTTGAGGATTGATGCAAGATTTGTCTTTTAGCAGTATTGGAGAGAAACAACCCGGTTGTGGAAATACCCCCTGGCGTAGACCTCCCCCCTTGCAACAAAGTAGGCTAGCTTTTTCCCTTCGTCGTTTTATTTAATCGGGAATTTTGGTACGAATTTTCCCGGGTAAGATCTGACCTTTTCACTAATTACACAAAAGCTTCAATTGGGGGAAAGGAGTTTAAAACAAAACTTTTTGGAAATTTAATTCATTTTTATTAAAAGATAAAGAATTGTGCGGAATCAAAAATTAAATAAAAGAAAAAAACGAGGAAATTTCACGATAGAGGGGGGAATGTTTTAATGCTAAATAGCCAAAAAAAAACCCGCCCGAAAAGCCCGACCCTAAACAACAGTGTTGAGGGGTCTTTCTTGACTTTTACTAAAAAGATAAGAGAAAAAACCCACCAGTATGACAATTAAAAAAAAGGAATCCCAATGTAAAGAAAAAGCCTTTGCAAACTATTAAAGATATTGAGAGTAAAGAACTTAAATCGGGGAGGTTTAAAGACAATTGAAAGAGATAATGAAAATTTAAATTTTTTAAAAGGAAAAAGGGTTTATGAAGGGTGTTTTTAAGCAAAAGAAAGATGGGTTGCAGAGGGGGAAAAAGGGGTTAGTAAATATTTCTGCAGTTTAAAAAAAGCGTAACTTATTGAAAACAAATTGTAAAACTATTGGATGGCAAGGTTACATGGATAACCGAAGACTTAAAGTTACAGTACAACATTTTTATGAAGATCTATCCCAAAAAAAAGACAATTTTGAAATGAATTTTGAAGATTTGGTAAAAAGTACCGAAATTAACGAAAAAAACAGACTAAATCATTAAAAGGTGAAATAAAATAGAAGAAGGGGGGATTGCATTGAAAAATTAAATTTGGAAAACCCCTGGTTCGGAGGGTTTGGAGCTGAGTTTTTTAAAAATTTTTTTTGGGAAAAAAATTGGTGTGTTTGTAACCCCAGATTTAAATGAAAATTTTAGAGAAGGTGAAATATCAAAAAACCCCCGAAAGAAGGTATTATAATTTGTATACCAAAGAAGGAAAACCCAAAAGAATATGTAAAAACTGGAGACCATTTCACTTTTAAAACCTTATATAAAATGGCTCATTGTATTGCCAATAGAATTAAAAAAGTTTTATTCCCGTTTTGTGAAGACCCGACAGGGTTTGTCCCTAAAAGATACATGGTAGAAAATTTGGGGTTTAAATTTATGACTAAATCACCATCTTAACATAAAAATATCCCAGGGTGCAATTAAATTTTGATTTCGAAAAAGGGTTCGCTCGTTAGATTGGGATTTTTGCACAAAGTGAGGGGGCTGTAGGGCTAGGTAAGTATATGTAAATGGATGAAAGTATTCTACAAAAACATTAAGTTCGTTATCGTTAAAGGCCAACACTTCAGGTTCAAAATAGAAAGGGGTTGTAGGCAAGGAGTCCCGTTCACCAATATCTTCGTTTTTTGTGTATAATATTATCCTTAAAGTCAAAGAAGAAAATGTATTGAAGGATACAAAAAGGGGAGGAAACAACACAAGATACACAATTTTCTGATGACACTCAACTGATGAAACAGGGAAAAAGAAATCATTTTAAAAACTATCGAGATTCTTGATTGGTTTGGGAAAAAATAGGTTTATTCTTAAAAAAAAGAGAAGGTAATTTGGCTTGGAAGACAAAAGCTAGTGAAAAAAAAATTTTGAAAATTTAAAAATGACTGAATCAAAAGAATTCAAAAAATTTTGGAAATTTTGGTTTACTCAGGGGCTTAACACACTGGAAAAAAAGAAAATCAAAAATAGAATGATAGAAGTGAAGGGCCCATTTAAATTTTTGGTTTAAAAGAAACATTACCCCTTAGGGAAGAATTTGTGTCTTTAATCTTAATTCTGCAAAACTAACTTTCCCATGGTTTATGTTCCCAAAAACACCCGACACATTTGTTAAAGAATTACAAGACTTTGCTATGGTTTGTTGGGAAAAAAAAAAAAGATAGAATTGCGAAAAAAGTTTTTTAAAAAGTACAGGTGGTGGGTTGAATACCCGAATAAATGTCCTACTGCATTAAAAAATTAAAATGGATAAAAAGACTGGAAAAAAAAACACAGATGGAGGTGTTGATTTTTTCATACCCAATTATTGAGGGTATTGAGAAATACTCTCCAATCATCTGTTTTCAACACCCTAGACAATGTTTTTTTGGAAACATGTATTAGTCTATAAGCAGTTTACACAAAATAAAACCCGAAAAAATGAGGAGCTACTTGCGAACCCCAAATTTTTTAAATGAACTATCAAAATAGGAAATAATGTTTAAAAAACAAAAGCTGGAACACAGAAATGTATTTGGTATTGATTTTTTTAAAGCCAATGGAGTTTTTTTATCCATGAGGAATTCAGAACAAACTATAACTTAAAATGTTTTCTATTTTGGTGGATGCATATTATCCATTAAAAATAAATTAGGAACAAGGGGGGTTTTGAATGAGATAAAAGTTACATTGAAAACAGAAGTAACACGCTTAAAGAAAAAAAATTTGTAGAAAAGGTTCCAAAAAACTTATTCAGAATTATAGTAAAAAAATAATGGGAAACCAAATGTTGTGCAAAATGGGGAGAAGCTAAAGGCAGAACCTTGGGAAAAAAGCTTTGAAAAGTTATCAGAAATTTAAAGGGTATTAAGCTAAAATGGATGCAAAAAAGTAGTGCTCGTTAATTGCAACAAATGTGTTCTGAAGGAAATGGGGATAGTGAAAGTTATAATGTGTTTCGGGGAAGGAAAAAGACAGCAGAACTATGTTTTGGGATGCTGAAAGTCTTGAATTTGGAAAACATTGGAAAAGTAATAAAGGAAAGTGTTTTTTAGAAAAATCTGTCTTTGACTGAAAAAATATATTTTTGGAGCAGATGGCAATTCCAAACTGTCAACATTCGTCTTTTAAATTGATAGCCAAACACTACTTTTTGCTGTAAAATAAACAAAAGTAAGCCTTCATTAAAGTTTTTCTAAAAATACTAAGAGAAAATATATTCTTGAAAAATACTAGCAAATTGTGCAAAATTTTGCCCCAAAAATTAAAAGCTAACTGGATTAATTATGAAGTATTATTTGATAATTGATAATTGAAATTTAGGATACCTGGATTTAATATGTGCTGGGTTGTGTATCATTTAAAACAAAAGAAAGAGAAAGTGGGGGTGTGGGTGGGTGGGGGGGGGAGGGGGGTTTTTAAAAGGGTGAGTGGGTGCGTTGGTTTGCCATTTTTGTTTTTTGGGTTTTAAAAATGGGATTGTGTCTGGATTTTTTGTTTGTGTTTTGGGTTTTTTTATCCAAACAGCGCAGCAACAAAAAAAAAAAAAAAAAAACTTTTTTCGGCATTCATTGAACTCTTCTCAATTCCATTCAACCCGAAAAAAAAAAAGCAACTCAGTTTTTAATATGTTTTAAGATCCTTACTACAATATTGTCAAAAAAGTCAATTTGATTAATAACAAAAAATGTAGTAATTTTTATCCGGAATGTACGCAAAGGAAAGATCTGTTGATGAAAGAAGGAGAGAGGAAAGAAGGAATGTGGAAGGAAGACGAATGAGGGGAAGAATTTTAAAAAAGTATTTTTAAAAAAAAAATAACTCATGTTTTTTCATTACTACATTCAGGTTTTCTATAGTGAAAGGCCACCAGTTGTCTTAAATTTGCTTTCTCACCAAAATCTCTCTCCAAGCAGATGCATCAAATCGGGCAAGGGCCCTATGCCCTTAAAAAAAACAGAAATTTTGGTTCAAAAAGGAAGGTTAATGTTTAATGTTTCGTTCAGTTTTTTTCAAAAATGAAGTGTTAAAGTTTCGTTTGCCTTTTTTACATATCAAACTTTATGCAACTTCTGACAAATTTATTCACCCCTACTGTAGTTTTGTGGGTTTCAGTCTTGTTTCCTACTGTTGATTTTTTCGAGAGATGTTTTGTGGGTTTACGTCTTGTGTTCCTATGATGTATTTTTCAGATGATGCAATTGACAAGACTTGCTTCCTTCCAGCTGATTGTGCTTGGTTAAAAATCAGTTCCCGGTGGGAGGTTGTGGGTTCGTTCCCTCAGAGCATTTACATTTTGTGGGATTTTTCTCACAGATTGGCTCTACCACAGTTTAGTTTGCTACGGTTCAATGGGGGCGGAACGGCACAGTTAAATTCCCTCCATTTAATAGCGCGTAAGTGGTGTTTTTCAAGTTTCCAAACCAAAATAGCAGGTGCCTGTATTTCTCAGCCCTGGTTTTTACGATGATAATTTTGAAAGTAAGCAAAAAGGGACGCTTGCCATGCAGTCTCAAACCGACTGGAGTGAAAAACATCTCTCAGTCTGCAATCAGCGTTTAAAAATCTCAAAATTCTGTTGCCCTTTTAGCCCCACTTCTAAAACCACAATTTTTATTTTCTTCCCTATCTAACTTGGGGGAGTTTGTGTCAAAGTTGCTAGTATCGGCAAATTCATGGGACCACTTCAGGGGTGGGACTCCCAAAAGGAAAAAAGAGGAACAGTTAGGGGGGTCCGGGGGCATGCCCCCCCCCGGAAAATTTTTGGGTTGCTACATTTAAATTTGTGCAATCTGGTGATTTTTAGATGAATTAAAAAACATTTTTTAAAAAAAAAAAGCCAATATTGTTTTTTTTTTTTCTAAATTGGGAAAAGTGGGGGGGGCCCCGGGGGGGCAGTAAACAATAAACGTAAAAAGGGGGGTAACGTTTGCCCCATAGGAAAACCCGACACAGAGTAACTTTTTTCAAGACTGGACAGCCTTTTAAACTTGAAAGAAGTCAAAAAAAATCTATCTTGACGAAAAAATTATAGTGGGGGAAATAACAAACTTGTGCGGCCAACAACTGAACTGTCCCACAAGACTTTGGGAAGATTTGGACTTGAGGGGGGGGGGGCAGTTGAGGAAAAATGGGGGAAAAGAAATTTTGAAAATTTTACGTATGAAATTTCCTGCTGACAAGGGACCTTTTCAATTTTCCCTTTTTAAGGGGATTTATTTTAAAAAAAGGAAATTTGATCGCCTTTAAAGGGATTGCGATGGTTCCCCTTTTAAGTAGTGAAGAGTTTTCTTTTTGTATTATTTTCCAATTTCTGTTACCCGTTTCTCCTTTCAAACTGCCCCCCCCTTAATCCAAATCTTTTAAAATCTTATTTTGAGGGCAGTTCAGTTGTTGGCCTTTTCGCTGGGTTTTTTTCCCCCCTTTTAGATTTTGTTATGTATTTGTCTGACTTTATTCAAGTTTAAAAGGCTGTGCCGTCTTGAATAAAAGTTACTGTGTCGGTTTTCTTATAGGAGCAAAGTTACCCCCCTTGTTTACCTTTTTTTTTTTTTTAAAACAAAAAGCTATAAAAATCAACTATAGGCCTACTAATACTTACTATCTTTCACAACTTGGACTAAGTGTAGATGAGAGGAGTTCGATCCTTTTCAACCTAATGGCACACAAAAGTAATGCAAGATGTCCAGCTCCCAAGTGTGGAGCTAGACATCTTGCATTAATTTTGTCCGCTGATCAGAGCCGTCTTGTGCTTGTTGCACACAAGAGTGGTCGTACTTGAATGATGGCGGCGATTTTTTCAGCTCATGTATTTTGATAGGCAAAACTAAGCTGCACAGAAATGTTTTCATCCCAAATAAGTTAAAATTGACTCAGAAAGGGTCTCAATATAGCAGGCAATAATCGTATTGCCAGCTGTTAGGGTGTCGTGATGTTTCTTGGATAAAATTCAACCCTTCTTCACAAGTGTTCACAACTCGTGCCCAAATTGAAACTCTGTCATAGTCATCAATTTTTTCCTTCTTAACACTTGTTATTTGTTTTCCAACACTTGTTGTTTTTAATAACGATTGTCAACCTAGAGGTAAGTTTTTTAATGCACAATCTCTTGTTCTACTGACAAAATTGTATTGAAATGACTGGTAGAGGTAATCAAGCAAATGGTCGAGGCAAAGGGGGCCCGCCTTCGCGGGGTGCCATGAGTACAAGGACCACCGTAAGACCAGCAGTACATCTGTAATTTACATGACATGGCCTTGCCTTGTTTGTAGTGCCCCTACAGAAGATGATCGCATGACAACAAAGTCAATTCAGTGCTATGGATGTAAAAAATGGGCTCACCAAAAGTGTGCAAAACTGAGCGATGATGAACATGATGAGTTTGCCAGAAGCACTAACAAGAATTGGGTCTGCACCCCGTGTGTAAGTGAGGGAGGCAAACCAGTGACAAGAGATGAAGCAAAACTTGATCAGCTCATGGAGCTATTACCAATGGTGAAGCAAATGACTAGTCGAATGGATGAAATGGAAAGACACTTCCACGAGATCATTGGGCCAAAAATAGAGGAAAAGATAGAAGAAGTCGTTGATCGTAAAATAGCAGAGGCGATGAATGAGCAGAAAGAAATTGATAAACGCAAGAAAAATCTAATAGTGGTCAATCTGAAGGAGAGTACTAAAGCTGAAATCAGAGACAGAAAATGGATGATCTGAGAGCAGTGAGGGAACTGATAGGTCAAGTGGTTGAGTTAGACCGAGATGACATACAAGATCCCATCCGCCTAGGGGAGAAGAAGAATGGCGATAAGCCGAGGCTCCTGAAAATCACAATGACAACTGAGGAAAAGAAAAGAGAAATCTTGAAAACAGCAAGAAAGTTGAATGCAAATGTGCGCTATGAGGACAAGATATTCATTAATCAAGACACCACTGTTAAGCAGAGAGAGGAAGGAAGGAGATTGAGAGAGGAGCTAAAAAAACAGAGAGAAGAAAAAGGAAGCGAGAGAAGGAACAAGACTGACATTAACTGGTTTTGAAAAGTGTTGTCTCAATTGCACGTAGTTTCTGATGGCTCGACGTTGGGACCTGAAGGTACGGTGGTATACCACGACGCAGAGCTTCGCATTGCGTACTTTGGAGAGTGTTGGCAGACAGAATAAACCAGGACATTTGGCATTTGAGTTTGTCTGAAGACATAGGAATACGGTTTTAGCATAGTTTTATCACAGTAAAGGTCAGACATTCTGCCTGGTCCTGGACTCAGAAGAAAATCATTTCCTGGAAATCTATTGAAATCTTGGTTACAAAAAGAACCCAGTTTGACCTCTTCTAATTAAGAGGTTGTTCGACAGATCGTTTTCAGTGAATACAGGATTTAAAAGAACAGGGAAATGGACACTACCGTGCAGATCCGTCATGGACAGACCACACCATAGTCCAGACTAGCGAGGGGTTCACAAATCGACAAATCTAAAAACCCGAAAGTGAACCAGTGACGAGTGGGAGGTAAGTTGGAGCTCCAACGTATCAACAACACAAATCAAGTCAGAAAGGACATCCTCATGAAGCAGACCTCTGGATGAACGAACTGACACAACCCCCCGAATGACGATATGTGTCCATTAAAGTCACCCAACAGCAAAAAAGGTCGAGGAAGTTCTCCCGATCAGACTGACAAGGTCCTGAAGACGTAACCGGGACAGAGGTGACAGATAAAGTGAGCAAATCGCAACAGTCTGTGAGAGTGATTCTCGCAGCTACAGCCTAAGGGCGTAGTCAGAGCGACAGGACTAAACAGCAAGTTTTTGTAAAAGAAGGGCAACACCGCCCGCAGTCCCAATGTGGATGGTATTGCAGGTTTTGAAAGAATATTAAAGCCATAAAGAGTGAGGTCATCTGGCTTTGAATTTTAGTTCCTGAAGAGCCACCACGACGGAAGGTTTTATTGTTCGACACAGATGCAGCAGCTCCTCAAAATTTGAATTTAGGGGCCACGATATTCCAATGGATTTATATACTGTCCATTGTGCAGAGTACAATCAGTAGAGAATCAGGTCATCCTCCTCATCAATGTCTGCATCCAATGAGCGAATTATTAGTCAGCTGGACTGGACTATTTTGGTCTTCAGACCTGCTGTCAGACTTGCCCACAGATGAAGAAGGCCTGGATTTTGGAGAGGTTGAGGTTTCTTCCTCATCTAAACCTCTCCACACATGATTGAACTCCCTTGCCTGCACAGGCAATCTGCCCACAGAAGTTCGAGGCGGAGGCTGGCTTTTTAAACTGCCCAGCATCAGATGGAGAAGATGCTGGCATTCTGAGTGTGGCGATTTTTTGCCTCCACTCAGGGCACCAACTTTTGGTGGGAGGGTGGGGACTTGCTTCCACCGGAGTTTACCCATTCTACCATGCAACATTTAGAGAAAATAAATTCATCAGTCTGGCAGCAGACTGAACGGTTGGAACTTTCCTTTACAGTGAAGCATAGAAAGAACACAGTTGAACGTCTGACTGCCAACAACCTGTTTGCGTGCCTCAAAAAAAAACGAGGTTACTTTTCAGTTTTCACTCTTGGATGGTGGACTCCTGAATCTAAACAGAGGGCATTGCGTGAAAGAGGTGCTGCCACCAGCAGTTCGCACAATGCGCCGGGTCATTACACGGCCCAATCATGGGTTGCCTTGCAATCAAACACCACATACCTCCTCACCAGAACAGCGGTCCTCTGACAAGGGGGGGGGGAAGTCCAAAAATTTCTGGCATTTTAAACACCTCATCGGGGATGGGACATAACAGTTGGACCCGGACATTAAGTACCCTACTTTAATGCAAAGGGTTGCAGAATGTCAGAAAGAGGTTTTGGTGCACTCTTTCTGTCACCTTTTTTTTAACTGTCACCCTATGCACCTCCCGTCACACCTTGGGATTTCAAGTTTCTGTCTTGATCTCCGCTCTGAGACACCTTTTTCAAATCCGGGCACCTGAATAACTCCTTTGCTTATGGGGAGACACCCCGGATTTCTCTATCCACAAGCTATGTTGACGCTCAGCACTGTTCTGATTGCTTCTTTGACCTACACTGACGAGAATGAGCCATTCCGTAGCCCTTTTTACTGACTGAGGGTCACATGCTAGACCCTGGCAGCCCTTCTATTTCAAAAGGACTCCGAGCCGAAATATTCTTTTCCTGCTCTGTCCTACATCACAAGCCAAGAAGCCCAAAAACTCATACCTCTGTCTCGTCTCCCATAACCGAGTCACTGTCTGAATCCACATGAAACTCACTGGAAATGGGGATCCACAGCCAGCCTCTCTTAATGGGGTGTGTGATTTTGATAAAGCCATGGTTATGTGTATAAATTTATCTCACCTTACCCCAACCCACCATGAGTGTGGAAAGAAGACGTAAGGAGACGAAGATAGAAAAGAGCCAAATAAGGAAAGGCAGAAAACAAGAAAAGGAGTAAGGTGGGTTTACATTAGTCAGGATCCTCACCCTTTTGTGCTATCTGACATGGGAAAAGCCCTTCCCAGGGGCATCAACTCTTACCACGTTGTGCTTAGGCCAGACAGCATCTTGACTTTTCAGCCTAGAAGCATTTTAAAAAACCTCCTATCTCAGTATTGAAGCCCCCCCGCCAGCAAAGCCTAATGGAACCCCATACCCCGCAGCCCTCCGCCACGGCAAGGTTGCAACCCCCGGAGGGGTGTGAACGCGTGTGTGGTGCGTGTTTAGTTTTGTGTGGTGTTCTTGCAAGCGTGTGTGTGTGTGTGTGTGTGTGTTGTGTGTGGAGTGTGTGTGTGAGTGTGTAAGTTGGTGGTACATGAGTGCAAGTATTTTGCCTGCATGCAACAGTTTGTCCAGCATGACCTCATTTTACCTGAATCTTACTGCATAAGAATTCACTATAAATAATGTCATTTCCTTTTACGAAGCTTTATCATTGTAACCATTGACTTGACAAAGCTTATACCAGCAAAAATTTGTTTAAAAAAAAAAGCAATCTGAAGACATCAAAAACTTTGCTTTTATTTTTGTATTGTATTTATATCGATATCCAATCTATCTCTGTATACACACACACATATTGCATTTGTTATTAGACCATTCAATCTGCAGTTTGGTCAGGTCCTCTGAGGGTTTGTTTGTTTTTGTTGTGTTTTTCTTGCTCTCTCATTGTGTGTGCGTGTGGTGTTGTGTGGTGTGTGTGTGTGCTCGCGCGCGTATGTGTGGCCTGAGCGCATGGCAAAAATTAGAGACAGACAGACCCACAAACAGAACCACAAATTAGTATTTGCACAAGTTGTTACAAATTGTGTGGATTTGCTCCGCTATATCTTCATGATGTAAAAGCTTACATAAATTAAAACCATCACCATTTGATGGTCAAGTGGTTTCTGCAGGAGAGGGGTAACTTGTCCTAAAGTAGGGGCCAGGTCAGAAAAAACAACAAAAATGCACAATCCAGTAAATGCTCTCCATGTGTGCTTGGACTGAATGATGTGAGATTGGTAAAAGCAATGAAATGAAATGACTGGGGCAATGGCTTGTATTTTTACACCACTCTTGGAGTCACCTGCCTGCATCTTAACAATGACCAGGTCACTGACGCGCATTTTCATACAGTGTGGTCATCTAATTCCATTCAACAGAACACTGCCAGAGCTGTGACCAGAAACAATCCGCCCACCATTCTGTGCTTCATTCCATTTTCATGACTATGTCCAACATCGATACATGTGTGGCTCCTATTTTAGAACACCGTCTTATATTTGGATTGCATTTCTACAGTGAACTCATTGTTTAACTGCAATATAATGTCCATGTAAAAAATGCCCATCCACCAACCTGCCACACCCTGCAACAAAAGAAAACAACATTCTTATGATGTTTCAATAAGACAAACAAAAACATTCTGAGCCAAATTTATATTCAAAACTTCCCAAAACAACAAAGAATTCCTCATTTAGAATCTTCCCTCTATCAAAGAATCAACTGTGATTGCACAGACTGCATGAATGTATATGTCTGTACATGTGGTCTATGTGACAGAGCATGTGAAGACTGAGTGATATTGATATTGAGAGGAGAGACAGCACCAACAAACACGACAGACAGACAGACAGAAAAAATGAAAGTGAAATGAGTACATTGTGAATGATTAGGAGAATCAATTAACAGGTGTTTATTTAAAATGTGGATACAATCATACACAGTTCTGCACAACTACAACAAACAACAAATCACCAATTTACATTTTCTTTCATCACAGAACTGATAACACGCAAACACAAAAACACATTCAACCTCCTGATAATTCAAACTGAGACCACAAAGCTGCATAAAACACGACTTCATGTTTGCACATAGAACTGAAAACAAATTGCAGACTGATAAACAATATCATATAACCATTCTTCATAAGTTGCAGACTGATAATCAATATTCATATTTTAAACACCACTTATGTTGCAGACAGATAATCAATTCCATAATTAAACATCCTCCAGGTTGCAGACTTATAATCAATTACATATAAACATGCTCATGTTGCAGACTTAAATCAATTTCATATTTAAACATTCTCATGGTTTGCAGACGGATAATCACTTTCATATTAACATTCTCAAGTTGCTGACTGAAAATTTCATATATTAAAGGTCTACATTAGAGATTTTACGATAATTTGATTTAAAAACAGGTCTACATGTCATATAACTACAGTAATGGTATTCATTTTTTAAAAAAAAATCGGCCGGAAGAATTTAATAGATAAAAAACGACTTTTGCCCACCTGTTTCAAACCCCGCGCGGTTAGACCGCAAACCGAGACGTCCGTTGGATGGACCTGGCCGACAGCCGCAACCTACACAACAAGCCAACATCAAGTGAAACACACTAGTTGCAGATCCCCTACAGCTAAAAATCACGATGGGAGGCTGTAGGCGAGTGCAGGCAGCTCAGCATGAGAACGGATATTCTTGCAAAAAACACCTTCATCTGATCCAGATACTCGAGAAGTGGATTCGGTTCTGCAACCATGCCGGGCAGCAAAAGTTCATTTTACCCCCCTCCACGAGTTCCGCTAGGTCTCAGCGGGAAACGAGACTATCCGACAATTGCCGAGTCCCGTACGAGTGGATCAAAAACTTCGTCTGCATTGGTGCGCGTATACTTTGAAGGCCGGAGTGGAAAGCTCGTACAGATTGAGTAACTAAAGTCGCAACGTTTATTCTGTTCTTATCTATGACCGATCACACATGTTAAATTGAATGAACAACGTTAAGGCTTGAGGAAGGAGGAAACTCCGCTCGCCGTCCGCGAAGAATCGCATCAAAGAGTCAGTCCGTTAGCCACCCGATACATCGTAAAGTCCGTACGCCTTCGGAATGCCGTGTTCGGGCGTCCCAGTTTGAACTGAACTGGACGTGGAAAAAGAACTTAGCGATCACACAGATAAGGTACAGGCCTTGCAAAAAATCCTCCAGAGTCACATTACGTCCCGGCAATCATTGTGACTGCTTTTACATATAAATTAAATACCGAGCGAATGTCAAGAACCATCAGAATCGCTTTCTGGTCGCCGTCGCTGACCTTCATGTGACGTCACATCCAAGAGCTTAAGCCATGCCAAGATAAGTTGATTACCTCCCTTTCTCTGATTACAGGAGAAAATGCCCACCTTTCGCGGATTCGATTTCTGTGATCCGGGAGCGAAGATCGATGTTTATATTTCACCCAATTTATCAACCATTTCTATTTCTGCATAAGCTGACCAATAATCGAAAACCACAAAAGTAGACCTTTAAACATTCTCGATGTTCAGACTGGTAAATCACTTTCATATTAAACATTCACATGTCAGACTGATAATCAATTTCATATAAAACATGCTCATGTTTGCAGACTGATAAATATTCATATTTAAACATTCTTCATCATGATGCAGACTGAAAAAATTTCATATTAACATTCTCATGTTAGCCGACTGATAATTTCATATTAACATTCTCATGTTGCAAACAGAAAAATCAATTTCATATTCTCATGTTTGTTTACACAAATACACACGTGTTAGTATATGCATGCGTAAGTGCTCGCACAACGCACGCATGCACCCATCACACCTTGCTCAAGGTGTTCCTGAAAACCTTGGTCCCTAACAGCAAAGGCCAAGTGAACAGACTTCTCTCTCCTTTTTCTCCCAAACTACTCTTTTCATACAGTGTCCACTTCTTTCATGCATCATGTAAGAATGCTGTGTTTATAAAACAGCAAAAACTATAGCCATGAAAGTAAAACCAATCGTAATAGGGCAGAAATTTGGTAAAAGTAGGGGATGGAGGAAGGGGAGTGGGGGAGTTCATCTTCCACATGTTTGAAAACCAGAGGAGGGGGGGACCACAGCACAGCCTCCTGTTCCCCCTTACAGTTCACGACTGTACTCTTGTGTGTCAACACTCTTCTGCTCTTATATTCTAAGGTACATCCATCAGGTGATTTCCCTTTTCTGCCTGCTGAGACCACTAAAAAGACAATAAAACCATTGGGGCATTTTCTGCTGAAGCATGTAAGTTTAATGCATGACCTGAACAATACAAACAGAAGCCTGCACCCACACACACACACTCTCTCTCTCTCTCTCTCTCTCACTCTATAGGACCATAATCAGCCAATCCATCCACTCATAACACAGGCAGTGACAGGCATGACAGCAGAGACAAATAGCAGACAGCACTTCACACTTACACCCAGAGAATTAAGTGCTGAGCTTTTTTCCATGTACAGTCCTTCGACATGAACCTAAACTGAGGTTCCATTGTGAACGCACACGCAACATCTTGCACAACAAGTAAAATCCCCAATCACCAGCATATCGGAAGTTTGGCCGAAGGAAAGGATGACACGTTCCTCTAGCATACACCTTCCCCAAAGATGGAGTAGGCTGCCTTAATGGCGGAATAAAAAACAACCAGTAAAAAAAATCCACACACACAAAACTCCACAGCCTTGTCATACAGGCAGTTTCCGCATGAGTATCAGTCTGCGTACGCAGTAACAAAGCAAGAACGAAAGAAAGACAACCAAGTGATACAACATGAAAAGTATCTGATCTGATAAAAAAAAACATGCAGCAGGCCCCCATACAAAGCATTCATCAGAAAGAACAATGGATCCATCCTTTGTCTTTAGTTGACAGGTCACTAGAACGGGTGCAAACTTTACAAATCAAAATAACCCCAGCAAACCAATATTTATATACAAAAATTTTTCATGCATACCCATATGATATAACCGACCAAACAGAAACATATTCATGGCTTACAGAACTCACATTCACGTTTATACTCACAATCAGAACTCAAAGCACATTATATTATAACTTAGTTTACTCAATTTGAAATAATATAGTAATCAAATCACACACACACACACACACACACGAAAACAACTACGAAAAGGTAATTAAGGAAGAGGAGTGGCAGGGGCAATGGTGGAGGGAGGGGGTAATCAAAACATACAGACAGAGGAGGGTGAAGAGAAGGGGAAAGCGACAGGGGAACGGCAGGAAGGGGAATCAGGATGGAAAGATGGAGCAATGGACTGACAGGGCAATGAGGTTGACACTGTCAATAACCATAAAACTCTGCAAAAATAAGAGTCCTGTGAGGTGGTGGGGGAGGAGGTATGATGGTGGAGGAATGGAGGGAACCAGGGGTCGGACATCTAACTTTCCAGTGAACTCCCACATCATGAAACTGCAGAGTTTGGTAATCACTCCGGGATTGACAGTTCAATACTGCTAATGAACTCACATAACAATCGTCCACAAATACAAATCTGTATTATGACAGGGGGTTTGAAATTCGCTATGACGTGTGAACCCACACACTTGTGTAGCAAGTGTGTATCATGTCATGCAGGCTGGGCTGCACACCATGTAGTATGAGCTCACGATGTCACACCACAAAGGTGACTCAAAGGCTGGCGGGAGTCCACTGCCATTTCACCAATCCACCAGCACAATGCCGAGGGTTCCCAGGTGGAGGGCATGAAGCCAAAAAAAGGACCTTTAAAGGACTTAAAGGGACCTCAAATCCGTTTAAAAGGACCTTTGCCAACATGAATTTACAGTACACCCCAACCTTTTGACATGCAGAACAGCAGACACATACCACTCATAAACGAGGAACAGCTAACCCCATTTGAATGTTAATTCATTCCTTTGCAATTCACAACACAGTAGGTTTCTTTTGGCAGAAATGTTATTGTCACAAAGTTTTATTTCACAAATAAGTAGATTACTGATTTTTCACATCTGTGAGTCACAAACTTATTATAGACACATAATGAGGAATCATCTTTCATTCCTTTGTTTTTACTGTCCAGACCCACTACACTACTATTACACATTCTAACTGTCAAGTCCACTACACATACAATTTACAACATTTTTCTCACACACATCACAGTTCTTAAGTTCACGAACCCCACAAAAAAGGCAACCGAGCAGAAAGCTTGTCCTCAGTATTCGCTCTCACCCACTCGCAATAACTATTATCATATAACCATCTATCCTGAAAGGAACATTTTCCCTGGCATTTTGCACGTTAAGCTTGCAAACAAAACTTTTAAAAACATATCCAAATTAGCTCCGTCAGAATTAGCTTGCGCAGGGAAAAAGGAGAAGGAGAGAAGATACTGAGAAGGCTATCTAACTTGTACATGCTGCACAAAACGCAGCATATAGCTTGTACTCCCCAAGGCAGGTTTTGTTATGTTCGCAAGTTCGCAAACCGAGATGTTATGTACCTACATTATTTGAGTAGAAATGGTATTTTAAAATCTTTTATTGCCTCACTCTTTTAAATTAATTTCTAAACAGGGAACCTTTTAACTTAGATCGTATGACCGAAATATTGAGTCAGCTATATGCCGCAAACCAAAAGCACCGCGTCTGCTCTTTGGAACCATGACTCAAAGCAAAGCAAAGCAGTCAGGCTGACTCATAGCCACTGCTCGCGCCTTCCCGTCGTCTGCCACTGAGCGCATAAAGCGCACTAATGTAATAGGCCAAGTGTACTATCCATGTACAGTACGATTACAGACGATATCGCAATCGCATCTTACAACACTTTTGCAACTTGCAAAAGTACGGTTTTGGTTGTCGGTGTTTTCAGTTTCGTTGTCAAGTCTCTTTCTCTAGATAAAACAGGACTAAACAATACCTTTCAAAACTAAAAGACGCTTCCGATGAGTTCAAAGGACCGAACTTGCTGAATCAAAGCACTTAAAAGGCCCTTTTAAAACCAAAATCCAATTCATAAGGACTTAAAAGGACTTGAAAGGACCCTACGAACCTGAATGTCACAATCCACTGCCATGCACATTGCCACTGCAAGCATCACTATGAACACAGTTACCCATACAAGAGAAATGATCCTATGTACAGAAACAGGAGACAATAAGAAAGTGGGAAAAAGCCTAAAAATTGCCTGGGACGATCCAGCAGGTGGAATTACACAAAAATCAAGTTGATTAAAATAAAAACCCACTGCGGTGAGTATTGATTGGAGATGAAAACCTCATGATCTTTTGATTACTTACATTTAGGTTTACCGTCCATAGCAAACGCCACCCGGTTGTCTTCATCTGCTTTCACACACACACACACACACACACACACCCACACACACAACACACACACTACACACCACACTCCCATCTCTCTCTAATCAGATTCAATGAAATCGTGCGATGGCCCTATGCACCTCAAAAAAACTGAATTCCGGATTCAACAGGAAGTGTCTAATGTTGTAATATTTCAGTTCAAGTCCTTTACTGCAACAATGTTGACCAGCACACTTCCAATAAATGCCATTCACCCAGTACTGATCGTTTTTGTAGCTTACAGTACTATGTGTTCTTATTGAATGTATTAGTTTTTTGTAGGCTTTACAGTACAATTTGTTTTCTTACTGTATGTAATTAGTTTATGTAGGCTTACA
This sequence comes from Conus ventricosus, assembly GCA_018398815.1. Lineage (NCBI taxonomy): Eukaryota > Metazoa > Mollusca > Gastropoda > Neogastropoda > Conidae > Conus > Conus ventricosus. The sequence goes on from JAFLJL010006476.1 coordinate 85,881, forward strand.
GTACTAAGTGTTCTTGCTGCATAGTAATTAGTTTATGAGAGGATTTTACAGTACTATGTGTTTCTTTAGTGTATGAAACCCCCTTCAACCCACAACTGATAGTTTATGTACGCTTACAGTATTATGTGTTCTTACTGTATGTATAAGTTTATGCAGGCTTTACAGTACTATGTTTCTTAACTGTATGTATTTCCCCTTCACCCACTACTGACAGTTTTAGTAAGCTTACAGTACTAACTGTATCTTAGCGTATTTATTAGTTTTATGTAGGCTTTACAGTACTATGGTTTCTAACTGAATGTATTAGTTTATGCAGGCATTACAGTACTATTTTTCTTACTGTAAGAATTAGTTTATGTAGGCTTTACAGTACTAATTGATCTTACTGTATGTATTAGTTTAATGTATGCATTACAGTACATGTGATCTACTGTATTTATTCCTCTATCTGGATCTGGATCTGGATAGTTACGTCGCAGAGCCACTTCAATGCTAAAAACGAGTAACGGAACCGGGAGAGCGCAAAAATAGTTTAAAAAGCCACACTTTTGTTTTTCCCTAACCATCTTCCATTGGTTAAAGTCTCATCATAGCCACAACATGTATCTACAGGTCTAAAAAAGCTGGCTAAAAACTCTAGACTACTTTCAAAAAGATGTTAGTAGGCAGCGATGAATATAGGGCAAGTGCTGATGTACAGGCACGGCAGAGCTCACTGATGATATCCTCCTCTAGATGCTTCCAGTCCAACATTGTCCTCATGGAAGAAGAGCGTAGTGCACTGTCTTGTTTAATACAGACAGGCAGTTGGAAGCCTCAAGTGTTTCTGACCACACGGCTCGATGATATGAGACTTCGAATTCCTCGTACTTGGGGGGTCCCCATGTTCGTCTGCGGCCAGCACTCACACAGGGTCAGGAAATTTGGGAGGTTTGAGGGGGGTGGGGGGATGGCGGGGATAGTTTCCCTGCTAACTTGAACATCAGGCCTAGTCATGCCTGTCACGACGATCAGGCAATCAGAGCCACAAGGCAGTGTGGTGGTGGGGGGGGTGTGGTGGGGGGGGGGATTGAAAATAATATCAAATTATCCAAAAAAAAAATATAAATAATATATCCAAATAATCAAATATCATTAAAAAAAATAAATAATCAAAAAAATAAAAATAAATATTCAAAATATAAAAAAAACAATTCAAAAAATTAAATCAAAATCAATTCAAAATCCATATTATAACAAAAAATTATATTCAATTATATAATAGAAATTAATATCAAAAAATTCAAAAATATCAAAATCAAAAAAAATAATTTATCTCAAAGTTCAAAATAACAAAAAAATAAAAAACAAATAAAGAATAATTCCAATCAAATATCCAATATCTCAAAAAATCATAAAAAAAAAATCGTCAAAATATAAATATTCAAATCCCATTTCAAATTCAAAATAATTCAAATACCATATGAATAATAAATAAATAAATCCCAATATATCAAAAATCCCTCAGGCATTCGGAGGGGGGATTCAAATCTCGTCAGCAATCCGCTTATGCAACCTGGTATTTCCCTGGACCGATAGTCCTTTGTGATGAAGCGTGATCCTGTCTCTGTACCTCTCCAATTTTTCTCGATGTCCTGTTGATAATATGGGCCCACACTGTAGCTGCATACTCTAGTCTGGACTGTCACCAGTGCGCTGAATGCCAGGCGCCTGCACTCCTTTTGGGCAATTCCTGAATTTCTGGCGAAGGAAAAGCCCACTGCAGATCCGGCTTTTACGAAGCAATATTGGCATATAGTTGTCCGGCGCGATTTTAGGTCATCTGAGATGAGCAACTCCTAAGAACGCGGGATTTGATGGACTTGTTTCAGGAAGAACACCATTGAAGCTGTACATGTAGGCCAGACATGCTCCGGGAGACAGATGTAACATTTCTTGTGCTTGACGTCGCATCCGCCCATCTCTTGGCCCAGTCCCTCAAGGTGTCTCAGTCTTCCTGCAGGGTGAAGTTGTCCTGAAAGGGTGTTGAAGTTGCCGTACACTAGGCAGTCGTCCAGCCTAAAGTATACTGTTTGGCTCACATGCTTCCGTAGGTCATTGAAGCGGCACAGGAAGAGTAGTGGCCCCAGCACTTTTCCCTGAGGGACAACTCGATTCCAACACCTACCTCGCTCTCCCCAGGACCTCACTCACATCCACCTTTTTCGTCAAGGAAGGTCGGTCAGAGCCGTTTTAGAAAAGTCCCATGTACTCATAATGATCAAGTTTTGTGGAATACTTGTATGTGAGGTACCGTGTCAAAGGCTTTACTGAAGTCCATAATCACCACTTTCTGTTTCCTTCTGCATCGTAGGACTCAAGAGATCGTGCATTGTGGTAATCCGCTGCGTCTCACAGAGTACCGGGGTGAAGCAGGGTTACTGTCCTTTCATAAAGTTGTGCCCTCTCCATATGATTCCGAAGGTGAAGACAGATGATATGTTTCCAGGATTTGCAGCCACTGAAGTTACGAGAAACTGGCCCTGTATTTCTCTGCCTTGTTCTGACATCCTTTCCCTTGAAAACACCGATATGTATAGCTTTTGACAGCCCCCAATTCCCCCCCCCCCCCCTTCCTGGTAACTGCCCGTATGTATGTAACAACCTGAATAGAACGGTCAAGGCAGTAGCACCTTGGCATCAGCTCCTGATGATGCCGATTTATAAAAACTTGCACTCCAACCCAGCTAATCTAGCGCTATGGTTAAAATCACAGATTCCTGGCTGGGAGGTTGAAGGTTTGATTCCCCTCAGACCAATTAACATTTTGTGGATTTTTCCTTTCACGTTGGCTCCCTACGCACAGATGAGTTTGCTATAGGTTCAAACAGGGAGGACATGGGAATGGTAACATGTCAAGTCCAAATATTAATAGATGCGCACAGCGAGTGTTGTTCAAATTCCTAACCAACATAGCAGGCTCTCTTTATTTTCTCAGCCCTGGTTGATACGATGATACATTAAGAAAGTAAGCATAGAGAACAGTCCTGCCATGCAGTCTCAGACCAAGAATAATGGAGGCAGAACATCATCATCTCAGTCTGATCATATCTGCTTTAAAAACAACTCAAGTTCTGATGCCCTTCACGCCCCAGACTCTCTGACAACCTCACTATTTATTCCACTCATCCATGTCTACACAATAAATTCCTCGCCATGTCCTTCATCACTGATTTCCACTTCCATGTCTACACAGTGATTCCTCCCATGTAATACACAGTGATTTCCTCACCATTTCTACACATTGGATTTCCTCTCCATGTCTACACATTGATTTTCCTCTCCATGTCTACACATTGAATTTCCTCTCCATGTCTACCAATGATTTCCTCTCCATGTTCAACCAACAGAGCTTTCCTCTCCATGTCTACTACATTGGGACATGTTTGTTTAAAGGTTGCTGGTACGGCAAGTTGAAATGAGGACCATCACAGGATTAACATGTTGGCACTCTCCAGAAGGTGATGGACTCCCCAACTGGCTCCATTCAAATGATTTTGTTGTTATTTATGACTTAGGTGTGGTTCCCCCCTGCATATGATGGATCGAACGGCACCAGTGAAACACCAACACAGTGACAGTGTGTCCTCTGTGGACTGCCTCATTAAAACTTTACAACTGGACCACTCCCTGCGGAATGCCAGTGCTGGGGGGTGGCAACAATGCTGAGGATGGGAAGCACTAGGGTAGGGGGGGAGGGCACAGGACTACCCCCGGCCCGTTCTGTGGATGGATAGCGAGAATGAGCAATCATGGTGTAATGCCACGGGAGTGGCACAAAGATGATACACAAAAAACAATTGTCCCGAAGAGTTTATTTCCTAATCACACTGCTAGCTGCAAAGACACATACAAAATAGCCACTGTTTTCAATTCTCGCATTTTAAGCAATCGATATCCGCTGACAAAACATAACAAGGAGCATGGTACAAATGATGAACAGCTTATTTCTATTAAACCTTAGTATGTAACACAAATCAGCTTATACAAAGCTTTAAGGTTTTTAACACATACACAAAATTTAAACAGAAAATTTCTCAATAACTCAAAAACCTCAAGATTTCAATATTCAGGTACACATCCAACCCAAAATATGTTGTGAAGATTACAGTTAATGCATAGAAGGATAGCAATCTCTACACATTATTATAACCAAAATATATAAAGGTAATGAACATAACAGATGGTCACCTGGAAACCTACTATATTTTATGTATTTGTTTACACGTGTGTTCTGAAAAAACACACCCACACACACCCACACACCACACACAACACACACACAACATACACACACCACACACACACATTTCACACAACACACACACACACATTTATTCCTTCAGTATGATCATACGCAGAAACATCAGGCAGCTAAATCACAACCATACCATTTTCATATTATGATCATTATACTGCAAATGTTTATAAAGCCAAACATTTCCTGGATGAATATGCCAACAGATGTCAAACTTGTGCGTAACCACTCGCACACACGACACAGAACATGAAACCATTTTCTGTCAGATTAACATAGTGAAGTACTGAAAGTGTTGCAACTCACACATACATAGAACAAACAACACACACAGACCCACACACACAGTCCCACGCAGAGAAAAAAAAATATACGGCCCGTAAACAATCAACACGAAATCTAAATATCTTCAGGCTCATTTCATGTGTACTCAATAGACTACAAGCTTTTTCTTCATAACCATCATAGGCATCATGTGGCAATAAACTACTAAAGTATACTAGTCTATGAAAAAGTTCATCAAACAAGAAACACAGTAAAGATCACTGTATATCTTTCCTGATTTCAAGTCAATGTTTAAACTTAATCCACATCATATCATATGACATATCATCTCTTGAGCATAACATGATAAGCATCCGATACCTGATCTACACATTGCTTTCCTTCCACTTGCTCATATAGATTGGACCACCAAGTCAGTAAGATTTGCATGTCAAGACAGTAGATTTTTCGCGGCGTATATTTCTTCGCCGGCAATTCTTCTTAGGCAAAGAGTACAATATCACTCATAGCAGTATTTAATTGGAGAGTCTATAAGACAGCTTTAAAAAGTAAGCTACATGTTATTAAAGCACACAAAGAAAGAAAAACAAAAAAACTCACGCAAAGAAGCGCTGATATAGCCCATACTCACATACTTGCAGAACAAATGTACATTGGTGTAGGAGGTGGGGATAGGAGGAAAAACCACAGTGCATAAATCCAATCTCACAAATGAAGTATGGGGGGAGGGGTTAGGAGGAAAACCCACAGTTCCTTGAATGTCATCTCACTTTGAAGTAGGGGTGAGGGAAGGAAGAAAATACAGACTGGGTATTTACTATTATCACACTCTGAAGACGGGGTAGTGTTGGGAGGGAGGTGGAGAAGATGGTGGGACAGACCTTACTGAAAAGGATCTCACTGCTTCAGGCTGCATGGCATAAGCAGACTCAGCATTCATCAAGAGGTTACTGAGGCAAAACTAGCAGTCCGACAGACTTCACTTGAACGCTCGCACAAGCATGTCAGCTGACAGCCAACGCAAGTTGCATTCACGATCACGCCACACAACGTTGCCACATGAAACTCGTAGATCTGTATTTCCAGCATGATTTTTTTTTTCCTCATTTCGCAGGTGAGCGTCCGATAAAAAACAGAGTTATCCGTCCACCATCGCTGCAAGAGTCGTTCGGCTTGTGGTTCTCATTCTCAGTCGCCTGATGTGGTGTTATATGTCGTGCTGTCCGCCGTGCCCAATTTCCGAAGTGAACATTGCAGCACTTTCGCAAAACGCAAAAATCTTCGCCTAATTTGATGCCACTCATCCCTGAAAAACAATCGAGTACGATGGATTGAATCGATGTAAATATTTCATCTTTTATCGGCCGATGATTTTTCCACTTCCATGGCTATCTTCAAGACGCTAGTAGTGTCATCTTCACTGTCCGTTTCATGGAAGCATCGCTTCTTTTCGCCGCCATCGTTGAAAGCAGGATTACTTTCCCGCCGCCTTTCGCACTAAAGAGTGACAAGCATCTTTGTACTGTACGCTAGGCAGCATGTGTGCTGCGGCGTGATGCGTAACCTATCTATGCGTCGCTTAGGCCTAGGCTAGTGCCGAAGCGCAGCGGACCTCGGGGTTTTCTTTCGAAAAGTGCCTTGTTTCAAACTGCCATGCGAAACTGCGCAAACCGGGAGAAAACCCAAACGGACCTCGGAGATCGATGCTATGGACCGGTAGACCGGGATGTGACCTACGAAAACGTGAAGAGTTCACCCCGCGAAAACGGGAAGTAAACAGGTCTGTAACAACCATCTGCACACATTGCATAAAAACCAATTTAGACAAATTTGTACTGTCCTCTGTGTGTGTGTTAGGGTGTGTGGAGTGTGAGGTGTGTGTGAGTGTTTTTGTGGTGTTTCCATGTTATCTGTCTTTTAATTTTAAGTCCTCGGTTCCACAGAAAAAACAGCCCTGATGTGGCCCTTTAGCGGTCGGCTGGGCCTATAAGCAACATTTATCATTCGTGTTCACAGATTGATTCAGATCAGTATGATCACTGTTTGTCTTTGTTTTCATGATATCTGGTAATGGAGAAAAAAAAAATTGCTAAGGCACATTCTTTTCGCACCCACCAGATGCACTTGACTTTTTGAACTAGTAAAGGATCATCTTGTATATCTTCCAGAAACCTGCCTGTAACATTGGTTTGGATGCGCACACACATATACAATGATTTCTGACCAATGTGTATAATTTTTGTGTCATTTTCAAGTAACCTGTCTCCCTAAAGTCTTAACTTGCTGATGGATCGATCCATGTCAACACCAGGTAAATTATTCTAAAATGTCTTACTGCATACATCACAAAGCAAAAGAATCTCTAACCCTTGTCCATCATCTGATGTCCTTATCATGCTAAATGACCTGTAAAAAGGCATTAACACTTTGCCCACTTCAGACCTATGATGCTAGGCTTTTAGCAGAACCCTTCATGATTGTATTTTACTGATGGGGGGGGGGGGGGGGTTATTAAACTGAAAGTAAACAAGTAAGTAAATATATTAATGTACTAAAGTCAGGTTAAATGTATTTTTATTTTTAAATGTGATCAGAAAATAAGCAGAATCTTTTTACAGAAAAAGTAATTTTTTGAGAAACATAAACAAGGAAAAATACTGGGATTGTGACATCAAATGTACACAATGGAAAACCAGGAGTCAACTGGTAGCAGGATGAAAACAGTGTATTTTTTAAAAAAAGAGGAGATGGCGGGGATCTGGGGGTTCACCGTGGGCCCCCAGTGGGATCCAATGGTGCAACAGCCCGGGGGGGGTCAGGGGCGGCGCCCCCTGAAGCTGAAGCATATTTTGTATTAAATAAGGCTAAAAATCTTTAGACATCAACTTTTCTTGCTTCTAAACAACTCATTCTATAAAACATGCTTTCAACACCATGAAGACTGAGACTGATGTGGAAAGAACTATGTCAACAGAGACAAAGCCAACATTAAAGAATGATGAATCCATCAGAACAGTAGCTGTAGAAACTTTGACAAACCGATCATTCAGGTCGATAAAGAATAAGCCTTCAGACATAAATAATAAGGCCTTTAGATAATAAAATCAGAGTGGTAAATCAAACAAAGTAAAATGAGATGTTAGAAAACGACATGCTGGACTTCAAATAAACACAATATGAAAAATGATACTTGAAGTCCTATTAAAAAAAAACACACATCACACACACACACAAGCTTTAGGGGCCTTGGACCCTTCAGTCAGGGAAACACTAAACACAAAAAAGAACATAGAATACACAAATTGACATCAAAACAAACTGATGTCACAACAGTACACCACCACCCCCCCCCCCCACCCGTACCCCTACAACCCCCTACAACTAATCATACCCCCCCCCCCCCCCCCCCCCCCCCCCCATTGACAAGATTGTGTATTGATGAGAGTGGGGGGGGGGGGGTGATTGTGTGTGGTGTGGGGTGGGGGGAGGGTGTTTGTGTGGTTGTGTGAGAAGGGGTAGGGGAACGGTGGGTGGGGGGAGGGGGCGAAGTGTGTGGGGTATGTTGTGTTGTGGGTGAGGGTTGGGGCCCGAGGTGAGTAAGGAAGATATAGTAGTGGGGGGGAGGGGCTGGGGAAAAGGATTTCAAACAAAGGGGGGCTGTTAGCAGACACCTAACACGTGTAGCAAACGTTGCATTATACCAGGGGAAAAGAGATACACAATACTGTTGTGACATCAGTTCATTTTGATGTCATTTGTTCTTTTATATTCTTTTTGTCACATTGACGATTTTTCTCTTCCTTTAACCCTTCTTAGCCGCCTGAAATTACTTCTAGCCTAAAGAAAATTAATTTTTCTATGCAAAAACCAAATATCAGTCAGGGACAAGACACACGTTTCCTGGGTAATTTTCTCTGTCAAAAGCAAAAACGACGAATTAAGAAAAATTATCAATATGATAAGTTCGTTTTTTGTTGCATCACAAAGACAGATATTATCATATATGATAAATTGCACTCAGGTATACAGTTCAATGAGATTTAACTCAGATGTCATTTCACAAATTGTTAATCTGTAATTTTAATTCTTCTTCAAGTGTTTTTGGGGTGAGTTTACAATCTCATTTCAGTAAAAAAAACAAATGGGAACTCTGCAAAGCGGTTACAGTCCTTGTAGAAACAAAGTACACTTTGCACTTTGACATGAGACGTAGGTCAGGCTCGACAGTTCCTGTTCTTGCATGGCGTCCCTTCCACTGTTTTCACTGGGGCAGTTGTGGGGCAACAACCATCCAGGCTGACATCAGTGTTGGAAAAACGAACTTGCATTATGATCTTGGCTGGAGGTGGTGATGTCATGCAGACCGCTTGGGCTACCAACTGTTTTCTACATCAGCACCAGCGCGTCTGCAATCTGGCTCAGGAAAATGCTGAGTCTTTGATGGCTTGAGTCTCTTAAGTAATCAATTTCCATCATTGGGAAGCATCATCTGCCATCCCTTTCAATCTAATGTCTGCTGGAGGATCAAAAGGTGTGTCCCCGTCCACATGGGATCATTGTTGATTGCTGCAGCAAGTTCCTCTTACCTCATCAGGAGTGATGTCAACAACTTGTTGACTAAGATGTCCGCCAACTGAATATAATCCCGATCATCTCCAGTGTCCCTGGCCACCAGCTGGGCAAAGGGAGGTCATCTTCACAAGCGTGTGCTCTTCATAGACATGCCAGGGGAATGTCGACATCAACATCACTGGTAGAATGCGCTGGTACAACGGCTCATTTCTTTTTCGTCACCTGATGCTGCTTCTCTTTTCTTTAGCACCTTTTTTCATTCTTTGATAAGCATTTCTTCATCTTCATCACCTTTCCGTGATCGCCGTGTCCTGGCCTCCACACAACTCCGCCTGCTGTCAGTTGTGGTCAAAATCACTCACATCCACACCACCCCCACAAACCGGCAATATTCGTCACGGGAACATTGGTTGTCTCATGTGAACCAGACAGCACATCCCCAGGTTTTTACCGTCTTCCTTTATAATTCAAGACATAATATGGAACATACTAATACACAAACATAAAAATTTCATAGTTTCTGAATCAAAAGAATAATGGAAATCAAACACCAAAACCCAGCTCTTCAAGCAGCTTAGAAAAATCACTTGCAACCCTAAAGGCCTGTCTTATCATTTCTGATAAATGGCTGACGAGTTGTCCTTTCCCCTGAAGTTTCCACAATACACCCTTCTTATCACATAAGATAAACCTTTTTTAAGCCCAAAATTTTATGACAAACAGCAATCTGTTTCATATAAAATCATTGTATGTATCAAAATGTAGATACATGACAAGCGCTTAATAAGCCCGATTAAAAATAGATTTACATACTCGCGAAGTCTGTGTTGCAAGACTCAAAACAGAAGATTCAGAGAATGGTTGGGACTATCAAGCAGCCACTGTAGAAAGGGAAGTGTGGGAATAAGGACTCGTGGATAGGGGGATGGTAGCACAGCAGCGGTAGTCGGTTTCACACGTCTGGAACCATCATAACTGAATGGGAGTGGCAGATATCGTTTGATTTAAGCGCCACAGGCGCATGAATTGGGTTTATCATATCTGTACGTCGGCGCTAGAGGTTTAACACAAGACAGACGTTTTTCTCTAGCTGATAGAGGCGTGCGACGACGAGTGGAAGATAATTCAGCTTGTGTGGCCTCATGCTCTCCAGTTGGGATCGAAGTTTTTTTTTTCCGTCCGTTGTTTTGTTATCCTGTTTTTCCCTTGTGTATTACTTGTATCGCGTTTCCTGATGAAGGTCTAAGACCCGAACAGCATGATGTTTATAACGATCTATTTTTAAAAAAAAAAAAAAAAAAAAAAAAAGGCTTCAAAGTACACACTTTCATATAAAGTAAATCAGAGTTTGAATCAAACTAACATGGAAATGAACTTGTAGAAAAATCTGAGTATGAGTCCAAACTATCATTGAATGTAACGTAGATTGTTGCATACTCCAATGATGCTGAAAACAGGCTGTAGATGTGTGGGAACCCATTTCTGTTGGCGACTGAACGCTCGATGTGATCTCCTGATTTCCACAAACCCACGGATCTAACCAAAAATAGACATCCTTACGTTATTTGCAAGGCACGCAAAACCCTTCAAAATCGCCGACTTGTCATGTTTTCATATTACATCCCGCGACTCTGCTGTCACACACGGCCTTCTGCTGCCACACACCGGGTCTTCTAGTGGTTTCACATACTTCTTTTTTTCTTTTGTTTTTTTTTCCGTTTTGTTTGCACACATGGCGGCAAAACTCTCGCTGTGAATCACGGCCAGGAGAAATGATTACTTTAATGAAGCAGAATTATAACTAACGCCGTTAGAGAACATTACCGAAAGAGAGAAATTCGCTGGAGCAGACAAGTTGCAGATTCGATTCTGAGCTTCCACTCTTCGAATAAATTTTTCGGCGGAGACATTATCTTTATCGCTGGAGATGCTAAAATAACGCGGAGAACGGCGGACACGGCGGAGGAGTAATCATCAATCCCTGTGGATAAAAAGAGTTAATAAAATCACAAACACAGCAAAATCAATTTTTCACCTGCACTATTTTGCACACTTCGATATATTGCCAGTGTACTAGTCTTCAGCACACATCATTCACGGATTGCATGACTTATATGTTTTTACAAGCCACACCTTGTTTGTTTAAGTCTATTGCCACACAACACGTGCAAATGATTTCTGTTCAGTATGGAATTTGCGTCTCTTTAGGCAACCCTACAAGTGTGTAAAACCCTACTCACACGATCTGCATGCAAATGTTTACTGACCAGCTTGATTCATATTGCGAATTCTCTTAGAGTATCTGCCATCTAAAAGTCTTACTGATCACATCACATAAAATAATTTCTCACCAGTAAGGATCATTTTGTTTACTTCAGACTACTTGCCTTTGTACAAGTCTTATGTCAGTCTCACACATCACAGAAAATAATTTCTCACCAGTATGGGATCATCTTGTTGTCTCTTCAGACTACTTGCCCGTGTAAAACTCTTAACGCACACATCACAAGATAATAAGTTTCTCACCAAATGGATCATCTTGTGTCTGCTTCAACTACTTGCCTGTGTAAAAACTCTTACTGCCACATCACATGAAAATAAATTTCCTCACCAGTATGGATCATCTTTGGGGGTTCTCTTCAGATGACCAGGCCTGAGAAAAACTCTTAATGCACCATTCACATGAAAATAATTCTTCTCACTAGTAATGGATCATCTTGTGTCTCATCAGATGAACTTGCCAGTGTAAAACTCTCACTGCACCACACACATTAAAATAATTTTCCCACAATTATGGATCATCTTGTGTGTCTTCAGATGACTTGCCTGTGTAAACCTTACTTCAACCCATCACAGAATATAATTTTCACAACCAGGTATGGATCATCTTGTATCTCATCATACTATCTAGCCTGTATAAACTCTTACTGCACACATCACATGAAAAAGGATACTCTCTCACCCAGTATGGATCATCTTGTGAGGCCTTCAGATGACCTGCCAATGTAAAACTCTTACTGCAACACATCACAATGAAAATGAATTTCTCACCAGTATGATCATCCTTGTGTTCTTCAGACTACTTGCCCAGTGAAACACTTACTGCAGACACATCGCAGGAAAAACTTTCTTGACCAGTATGGATCGAATTTGTTTTTCTTCAGATTACTGCCACTGGAAAAAGCCTTACTACAGCCACACATTCACCACTTAAAATTCCGATCAGTATGGCTCACACCTTATGTGTCTTCAGTATCCATGCCCATGTAAAAGTCCTTATAGCACACATCACATGAAAATTTCTCACCGTAATGGAGCAATTTGTGTTTCTCAAATAATATGCCCATGAAGAAGACTAATTACACACATTGCATGAAAAAGGATTCTGCCTCTATGGATTCATCTTGTGTGTCTTCAGAGTACCAGCCTGTGTAAAAAGTCTTACTGCCACATTTACAATGAAAATGGATTTATGACCTAATTGGATCATCTTGAGTGCTTCAGATTACCACCCTGCGTAAAAGAATCCTTCGTACTCACATCACAAGAGAACATTTTTTTCTTTCCATGGTTTCACCCATCACCTTTCCTACTGATGTCCACAGTATGTACTGAACACACACAAACCACAGCTTTTCTGAGCAGACCCTATGCTTGACAAGTGGAAGACACAGGTTGTCATCATTCCGTAACAAACAGAAATATTACTTCATTATCAGTGTCATAATCTGTTGACATCACAACCATCAACAAAAAACCAGTTTATATATCATCCACTCCTAACCTTTTATCCAGGCAGCTCTAATCTACCAACGATCACAGGGTAACAACCAAAGAAAAAGGAAAAGAAAGCCAGCCACTGCACTAAAGAGAATGATCAAACTTCAAGGATATTGCAGTAAAACTGACAACTGGGTTTAATGAGCGCTAGTTTCAGCTCTGCAAAGCCAGGATAGTATTCAAAACCAGGGGACTACAGGGGTTTCGCGAAGGAATGGAAAGGGTGGGGGGTGGGTGGGGGGATAGGGAAGGGTGGCTGAAAGGAATAGGGAGTGGAGGAGAAAGGAGGAGAGAGGCACAGAGGGAAGCTACCCTTTTACCCCCTTCCCAATCCCCCGCCCTCAGCATAGACAGATTCCTGATTAATAAAACCCGGTTCACTGCCTGTAAATATTACAAACAAGGCTTACCCCAGTGCCAGGGAAAACTAATGATTTGGGGTGTAATGATTAACAAAAAATTCTAGCTCATAAACTACAACATATATAAAAATGAAATATATTAATAATTTTTGAAGGAAAACAGAATGAAGATTTTGAACTGGGCTTCTATGTTTTAATTTTGAAAATACAAAAGTATTTAGGCATTAGATTTGAAAGATTTTATTTGCATTAATCAAAACATATATTGTATATATACCACTACATCTTACATCCAAACAAAACACTAAGCCAAAAAGTTGAAATAAAGTTTGTTATTGTCACACTACACCTGTAAATGTGAAAGTGAAACGTTTAAAACTAACAAGAAACGCTCACGACACTAAGCAACAGGTCTGACCACAGAGCTTAATCTAGGATTTTCAAAAAGGGGGGGCAGTCCCCCCCCCCCCCACCCCCCCCATATCCGAAAAAGGGGGCATCTCGCCCCCCCCCCCCGCCCCCCCCCCCCCCCCCCCCCCCAGCGCCACTTCTTCAGCAGCAATCGTCATGAAACCCGTTGTTCCCCTCGCACTGGCACTCTTTCGGGCTGTCATACACTATCTTTTGATGTAGTCGCGGTTGTCTTTCATGATCTTCACCACCCTCGCATGCACAGAAATCTATTTTTGTCACTTTCTTCCACGAAAGTCAAAGTCAAATAAGGTGGGTGCACTCTTCTTTTGGAAAATCCCAATATGGCATCTTAAACTCTCACAACTTCTCGTCGGTGATCGAGGAGGATGAGATGAACGCAGCCGATTGGTTGATATAACAACTAGCCAATGAAAAATCAAGAAAACGTTCGCAAAAGAAATCGCAGCTCAGTTCTAGTTTCAGTTTTTCAAGCAGACACAAACGAGCGCCCGCAACGATCCAGTGAGAACAGTGACGTGCATTCCTCAACTGTGGCTGGGGGGGGGGGGGGGGGGGGGGGGGGGGGGGGGGGAAGGTGAAAGAAAAAGGGGGGGGGGGGGGGGGGGGGGGGGGGAGGGTGTGGAAGGGGGGAGTCTGCCCCGAGTTTAAGACTTCGATAACAGCGGGAAGGAAACAGATTTTCGGGGGAAAATTGACCAAATCCCTCCCGCGCTCTAGAGTAAGCTCTGAGTCCATGACCACGCCCCCTTCTATCTCCCCACCCAGGATGCCCCCATGCAGACTTCAACCCCCTCTCTTTTCAACTCTCTCCTCTTCCCCTACCTTTTCCTCTGCCTGTGTCATGGCCCGCGAGCAGGCGCGCACCCTCTCTCGCGCTGACTAACACTTCCACTGGCCACTGGCACACAGTGCAGAGTACACACTAGCTAGTTCGTTCGACCACAGTCAGCAGAACACACTGAGTCACACAGCCCGACTCATAACTTACAAATATGTTTGGCAATTCCATCACCTAATCATCAACCACCTTCATGTTCGAGTGATACGTTGAATAAAAGATTATTGTCTTTGTCAAAAATCATTAGCAAGACCCTGCTCAGCTATTCTGTAAATACGTTGATTTGGTTGTAACGCTTGTCGAAGGTTGCACCGCCAACTTGCAAGCGAGACGTAGGTGCTGGCTGTTACATCCAGTCCGTGAAGATAATAAATGGGCTTTCCCCTCACGTGTGGTCATATACATACATATTTAATACTATCAGACATATAAGTGCTTACTGACGCACACTCTAATTTGAGTCCTGTTGATAAAAATAGTAACAAATTACAGAATCAAGAAAAATGCATGATGTCCATGGACGCCCATAGTGCACAGGGAAAGCATTTGTTAAATGCGCGTCAGCTGACGGCTTAAAGGCACTCAACGAGTTAAAACCATTCTGGTCACCTCACCAGCACAGAAAAAAAAAAAAACTTACCTGCAGCATACTTTCTTCAGGCCTCGGCATGGACCCAACATTACTGTCAAATGGACAAAAATAAAATTCCCTACAGGCATCAAGCAAAGAAAAGTACTTCAGCTAATTTGGATGAAGCTCCAGGAAAGTTAAGGACTAAACAAAAGTGTCCTGACTACAGACACAGTGACAAATGTTCCTGTGATCATGTCACAACAAAAGGAGAGGAAGGAAATTAAGAGGTGTGGGGATGAGAAGGGAGGCAATTGACTTCTGTATATAATATGAAACAAAACTGGTCTTAGGTCCAATTTTCCCGACCCAGAAAATTGGATGAAGCCATTTTTTTAGGTATTTTTTACTAGATTAAACAAAATCACATAAGCATCCTAATCTTACATCATAGAGCTATGCTTCTTTCCCTCAATCCGTCACACACACACACCACACACACACACACACACACACACACACACACACACACACACACACACACACACACAACTGCCCAAGAACCCCACATAAAATTCCGTCTATTATTTTTCATCATTCACTGGCTAATCAGATGGCTTCAGAGTTTCTTCTTTCTGTGAATCACTGTGCAGGAGATAGGTTTTATGGAATGAACAGTACAGGCATACTTGCCAGCCACGCTCACTTTGGCAAACAGGATAATCACTGCCATCCAACTGTCAGCTACATAATTCAATTAGCATTGCCATCACATTTTGTTTCCTAAATTTGTCTCCATGGCTTTGACCACATCATCAACCTGTTTAAAGAAAAACCATGATTCCTACACTGTTTACCGCACCACCCATGAATTTCGTCTTTTCAGGGAAAAAGGCCCTACATAATGTTGAACATGCCAAAAACCCACTATTTCTTCTGTAAGAGTAAAAGAAAAAGTCACCCGATATCCAAAAGATTAGAACCTGCCAGCAAATGGAAAAGGAGGGGGGAATGGTAGGGGACAGGTAGGGGGGAAGGGGTAGGAAGCAACGAGGGTGGAGGTCGCATTGCTTTTCAAATGTATTATTTTCATAATTGGATTTTTTATGGGGGACTTGAATAAAAGATCTCCCATAAACTAAAAATCAACCAGCCACCGTGGCTAAGTGGTTAGCGACGCGGACTCCGGCTGGGGGGGTCGTGGGTTTATCGAAACCCAGCAGATTTCATTGTGGGTTTTTTTTCTGTCCCGACCGGCACCTACCCAGAGTTTGATTTTGCTGCGGACTCAGTTGGGAAGATTGGGACCACACAGATTTGGAGTTTCATCCACAGAAAGTATGCGTTTCTGAGAGTGTGCTTCAAATTTCTGACCACACTGGCAGGTGCCTGTATCTCTCAGGCCTGGTTGACAGCCGAGATATATTATGAAATGAATCATAGAGTGGCAGCCCAGTCATGTAAGTCTCAGACCGTGCAATGGAATCCGTAGCATCAACTTAATCATCCTCATTCTCATCAATCAGCAAGTAAAAAAAATGTCTCAAATTCTGTGGCCCTTCATGCCCTGTCTCTCATGTGAGACCGTCAATTTTGATGTCCTCGTCTACGTCTGTGGCCTATTTTGGTATCCGTCATGGTCCCACCGGTAATCGCGATCATGGGGGCCTGGGTCGTTGGGACTTATGAGGTGGCGCCCTCCGGAGGGAGACATCACTCACGCCAGCTTTCCGCGACTAAGCAAAATAATGTCCGTCAGTAGGGGGCTTAGTAGGTGGTGTCCTGCGTATGATAATCAGAACATCTCCACGAACACACCGAAGTTATACTCGCAGCAGGCAGCGACCTGCCCTCCAGTGGGTTGCACTGACTACTTGACATTGACTGCTCCCTTGTTGGAGTGCGGTGCCGGGCCTTACGGCGGGCTTACCAGCTGTGGCTGTGTAGGGTGTCCGAATGAGCGGCGTGTGTAGCACAGTCCTGAGAGGTTGTGCCTTTTTTTTAAAAAAGAAAAGTTGGGACAGCAAAAAAAAAAAAAAAGACCCTAAAAATCAACTTGACCAAATTATTTTCATAATAAACTAGTGCAAAATAAATTCAACATGAAATGGAGACAGTAGTTTTTCAAACCTGTTTCATCAGCTGCTTGTCCAGCTCCCTTCCTCATCTGTACTTGTCATGGATCAGAGCACACTGACTGTATAACATCCGCCATCACCATGACGTTCTGTTGTGCTTCAGTCAAGGAGGCTTTGCTGTGAGCAGCATCATCTGATGACATCACTGGGGCTGATGTCTATGTGACTGGTTCGACAGATGACATCACAGGCAGATGTATGATGTGACTGGTTTCAGTCTATTACATCACCGCTTGATGTTTGATGGACGGGTTCAGTCTTGATGACATCACTGCTGATGTATGTTGTGACTGTTCATTTGTTGGATGACATCACGCTGAAGTTTGAGTGAATGGTTACAGTTCTTGATGACCATCACAGCTGATGTAAGATGTGGCAGGTTCCACATGAAGACATCACTGCTGATGTTTGATGGACAGGTTCAGTCTTGATGACATCACTGCTTGACGTTTGATGTGACTGTTCAGTCTTGATGACATCACAGCTGATGTTTTGATGTGATTGGTTCAGTCTTGATGACATCACTGCGATGTTTGATGTGGCTGTGTTTTCAGATCCTTGATGACATCACTGCTGATTCTGAAGTGACTTGTTCATATGTTAGATGTACATCACAGCTGATGTTAATGATAACACTGGGTTCAGTCATGTGATGACATCACTGATGATGTTTGATATGACTGGTTCAGTCTTGATGACACCACTGGAATAATGTTTGATATCACAGGTTCAGTCCTTGATGACAACACAGAAGATGTTTTGTATTACATGTTCAGTCATGATGACATCAACTGTCAACATTAGCTGTGGCTGGTTCAGACTTAAAAGCCACAGACCCTGTTCAATCAAAACATCCAGTTATGGTGTATCAGTATTACAGCAAAGACAGAGTAAAAACAAGCGGTACTCCTCATCCAACACACCTGAAGCTTATCATTGCAAGGTTTTATTTTATGGTTTATCAAATTCCTCTGCAATCCAAGAAACCGGCCGATAGCGAGAGAGCCCTTAACCCAATGCAAGATTGCCGACTGATTTCTGCCTTCCTTCCTGGTTATCTGCTATCATTAGGTGAAACTGGTTAAGTGAGAAACCTCTTCTCACACCAGGATCAACTGTTCACTTTACACTTGACCATAATCTGTCTTCCATCCTGCTTCAGACTTGGTGAGGGTGGCTGATGGGATTCTGACAGTTTGTTTCATGACGTGTTTTGGCAGTTCTCCTGCAATTCATTTATCACCAGACCAATCATAGATGGAGTCTTAAACAGACAGAGAATTGAATGCTTGTGGTATGAAAACAATAACTGAACAATTCCCAGAATCCAAAATCATAAACACTAATAATCCTTAAACAAACCCATCTCCCAGACAACCAAAGGCCAAACTTTACATGTGTCATTGTTAAAACAATGATAAAACCAAGGAAAAAAAATGAAAACAAGAAAAATACTGATGTATCAGGACCTCTGCAATATCGATATTGTGTAAAAGACAAGAAAACACCAAATCAAATCATGTTGTTCAAGCCCCTGCCAACCACAAAAGGCCATATCAGGGTCTGAAAACACCAATATAAACCAGAACAAAGTGATAGACTTAATGCAAAGTTGAAATTCAACACCATTTATTTCTGAACATCAAGACGCTGGGCAAAAAAAATTGGTCATTCTAACCAATAAAAGTTTAATAAACCGACCTATTACCCCCGTTGGCTACCCAATGTGTAATCCCAAATACTGAAAAGTGTAATCTTAAGGGGAAAAGGTGATAATCGAAGGCGCTAAGCTCCGAGATAGCTAGGGGGACCGGGTGCATGCCCCACCCCGGAAAAATTTTTTTGGGGGAAGGCAAAATGGTGCAATCTGGTGGCACATACTGGTGCACAATCTAAGGTTTACATTTCATCATTATGCCATGAAAATTCACGCAAAATATAACAAAACCAAATTAAAATAAAACTCGACCAACTGCCAAAGGAACCATTTACAACTTGGTCAAAGGAATGTCTGCCAATTTTGGAGATACCAAAAAAATAATGAATTTAAAATGATTAAAAAAAAAAACGACACACACACCACATCTGAATGACTTACAGAAAGTCCCCTTGTTACAAATCCCTGGAAGCAAATGTTCTCACACAAGAACACCAAACATCACTCTGCCAGAGCCCTCCCCTCCCTCGGCCAATCATTAAAAAAAAGAGAGAAAAAAAAAGAGAGAGAGAGCGCAGAGAAATGGTTTTCTCTAAGTTATAAAGAATTGAAGTGATGCTGATCTCAGCTGAACCAAGTCTTGTCTGACAACATCCCGTGCATTTCGCCTGTTGTCCTTTTAACACCATTATAGCATCAGTGTCTCAGGCAGCAGTGAAGACCTAGCTACTGTGCATTTTTCCTCACCATGGAAAACACTCTCTCACAGGCAGCAACTTTAACGATGACCTGCCTTGTGAGAAGCCGTTCCCACATGTCTCTTACAAATCCGAACAATCCACCCTGTTCACAGCTGAAGTCCGACTTGATATGCAACAATGCACATATACCCCCTTTTCTTGAATTGGAAAAGACAGTTATACATGTCATCGGTATACCTGGCGTATTTTGAGTAACTCTAGGCCAGTTATTGGTTTCTTTCTCAGGAACTGTTTCACTCTTTGCTTCCGTAACAACGGCAATCAGCATAGACATCTGTCTCATGCAGAGCACGCATGACGCCATCTTTAGATAATGATGTCAACCCGCGAAAGTTATCTCCCTAACTAAAACGATCAAACCTCATGCCTGTCCGCATCTGGTTATCGGTTACACCTGATTGAAGGAATAACAGGAACACTGTAACATTCGCAGGCGGCACAGTGAGTGAACGGGCCATCGCGTTGTTTAACGAGCGAGAATGATAGCTTTTTTTTTTTTTTTTTTTTTTTTTTTTTTGTTGGGGGTTTTTTTTTTGGGCTTTTTTTTTATTGGGGGGGGGGGGTTTTTTTTTTTTTTTTTTTTTTTTTTTTTTTTTTTTTTTTTTTTTTTTTTTTTTTTTGTTTTTTTTGTTTGAAAAGTGTAGTTTTGGGCGATCCGCGTGGCCGGAATTTAATGTTTATTTTTTTTTATTTGTTTTTTTTTTTTTTTTTTTTTATTGTTTTTTTTTTTTTTTTTTTTTTTTTTTTTTTTTTTTTTTTTTTTTTTTTTTTATTTTTTTTTTTTTTTTTTTATTTTTTTTTTTATTTTTTTAATTTTTTTTTTTTTTTTTTTTTTTTTTATTTTTTTTTTTTTTTTTTTTTTTTTTTTTTTTTTTTTTTTTTTTTTTTTTTTTTTTTTTTTTATTTTTTTTTTTTTTTTTATTTTATTTTATTTTTTTTTTTTTTTTTTTTTTTTTTTTTTTTTTTTTTTTTTTTTTTTTTTATTTTTTTTTTTTTTTTTTTTTATTTTTTTTTTTTTTTTTTTTTTTTTTTTTTTTTTTTTTTTTTTTTTTTTTATTTTTTTGAGAGAAAAAGGCGTCATGGCGTAATTGGAGGTTGAAATCGTGATTTATATACGCCAAAGGCATAAAGTAAACAGGTCTTAATAAAAGCTGGAAGGATACCCCCAGAACAAGAAACCAACAAACTCATAACAACCCCCCACCCCCCCCCCCCCCCCCCCCTCAAAAACACAAACAACGACAAAACAACAAAAACAACCACACCACCAAAATTGATGGATGATGTTGATGATGATGAAATATAATAATAATAATGATAATAACAATAATAAAATGAAAAAAAATACAATGAAAAAGAAAAACCAATAAGTACAAACAAAAATCTTAGAGTGCTTTTTCATTCAGATGACTGAAAGCCACTTCACAATGACAAAGCACAAACCTAGTATATCTGAACTCATACAACAAAAACACACTGACATGCATGTCTCTCCCCACCCCTTCTGTAATATCCAGAACCTCTGGACACAAAAACACTGCTGACATGCATGTCCTCATGCTCCCCACCCCTTCTGTCTAACAGAACTCAACACAAAAAACCTCTACATGCATGTCTCTAGTGCGCCCTCACCCCTTCTCACTCCCATTCCCCTCCACCATCCTCCACACACAAAACCCAACTGATACTATCCACTCATATACCCCGTTCCCTCGTTCCATAACCACCAAGCAAAGGTGCCAGGCTAACCACAACTCTAAACTCAAAACGTTTACCATAATTTGTCACAGTAAGAACAACAGGCAGAGCTTCAGAGAACATGAAAAGGGGACATGCTAACTTCACCCTAGCCCTCACCTAGGTTCGTGCTAGGGCGACCTAGAATGCCCCTTTCCTGTTTTCTCTGACAAGTAAACATCAAAAACCAAAAAATAACGATTATCCCTACAAAACTAAACATACTGTGTAGGTTTATCCGTTTCAATACTAATTTACTAAACTTTTCATATTTCAGTTTTTGTTTAATTCCTGTGTTTTTTTCCTGTTTCATTTACAATAACATCATTTTCACGCAAACATTCAAACAAATGCATCTCTGTCTTTCATAGAAATAAAGACTACAGTCTTCAACTGCTCTCTAAAGTCTATTAAAAACTGAGTAATATTTTTGCCATAAAATCCACACACTTATGCCCAGCATGTCTTCCACGTGTAAAGCTAGTTTTCGACAAAGCGAATCTTTAATTAACTATGTCACTTTCTGGCCGGGGGGCAGAGTCATCAAAAAAAAATATTGGTGCCAGTCATGAGGCTTGCTGTGACAGCATCATTCTTGATGACATCACTGCGATGTCTGATGTGACTGGTTCAGTCTGATGACATCACAGCTGATGTATGATGTGACTGGTTCAGTCTTGATGACATCACAGCTGATGTTGATGTGACGGGTTCAGTCTTGATGACATCACTGCTGATGTATGGTGTGACTGGTACATTGTTGATGACATCACTGCTGATGTTTGATGTGACTGGTTCAGTCTTGATGACATCACAGCTGATGTATGATGTGACAGGTTCAGTCTTGATGACATCACTGCTGATGTTTGATGTGACAGGTTCAGTCTTGATGACATCACTGCTGACGTTTGATGTGACTGGTTCAGTCTTGATGACATCACAGCTGATGTTTGATGTGATTGGTTCAGTCTTGATGACATCACTGCTGATGTTTGATGTGGCTGGTTCAGTCTTGATGACATCACTGCTGATGCTTGATGTGACTGGTTCAGTGTTGATGACATCACAGCTGATGTTTGATATCACTGGTTCAGTCTTGATGACATCACTGATGATGTTTGATATGACTGGTTCAGTCTTGATGACACCACTGATGATGTTTGATATCACTGGTTCAGTCTTGATGACATCACTGATGATGTTTGATATGACATGTTCAGTCATGATGACATCACTGTCAACATTAGCTGTGGCTGGTTCAGACTTAATGCCACTAACAGGTTCAATCTTAACATCAGTTATGGTGGTATCAGTATTACAGCATGACTGAGTAAAAACAGCGGTACTCTCATCCTTCACACCTGATGCTTCATTGCAAGGTTTTATTTTATGGTGTTCAAAATTCTCTGCAATCCAAGAATCCGCCGATACAGAGGAGCCCTGAACACAAATGCAAGATTGACGACTGATTTCTGCCTTCCTTTCTGGGTAGTCTGCTATCTGGAACTGGTGAAGGAGATACCTCTTCACATCAGGATCAACTGGTTCAGCTTTAATACCTTGACCATAATCTGTCTGTCCATCTGCTTCAGACTTGGTGAGGGTGGCTGATGGATTCTGACAGGTTGTTTCATGACGTGTTTTGGCTGTGATCTTGCAATTCATTTCAGACCAATCATAGATGGAGTCTGAAACAGACAGAGAATTGATTGCTTGTGGTAATGATAACAATAAACTGTACAATTCCAGAATCCAAAATCATAATCACTATAATCATTAAACACCCTTCTCCCAGACAACCAAAGGCCAAACTTTACATGTGTCATTGTAAACAATGAGAAAACCAAGGAAAAAAAAAGAAAACTAGAAAAATACGGATGTATCAGGACCTCTGCAATATCGATATTGTGTAAAAGACAAGAAACCACCAAATCAAATCATGTTGCTTCAAGCCCTGCCAACCACAAAAGCCATATCAGGGCTGAAACACCATATAAAACAGAACAAAGTGATAGAATTCAAATGCAAAGTTGAAATTCAACACCATTTATTTCTGAACATCAAATGACCTGCAAAAAAAGTGTCATTCTACCAATAAAAGTTTAATAAACAGACCTGTTTACCCCCTTGGCTACCCAAGTGTAATCCCAAATACTGAAAAGTGTAATCTTATGGGGGAAAAGTGTAATCGAAGGCGCGAAGCGCCGAGATAGCTAGGGGGATCCGGGGCATGCCCCCCCCCGGAAAATTTTTTTGGGGAAGCAAAATGGTGCAATCTGGTGCACATTCTGGTGCACATTCTAAGGTTTAAATTTCATCATATACATGAAAATTCAACTCAAAATATAACAAAAACAAATTAAAACTCACCAACTGCCATTGGAACCATTTTTTTACTTGGTCAAAGGATGTCTGCCCAAATTGGAGGATACCAAATAAATAAGTATTTA